>JAOWBH010171782.1:0-10576 GCA_028566215.1 Silene coronaria
TTATACATTTAGTCGACTATTTTAGAAACCGTGCAACGCACGGGCAAAATACTAGTACAGATAATATTATAGTCACGTGGGTGACTGTTTTTATCTCACTGCTTAGGAAACCTCGACACCAACTGACATTAGAATTTTCCGAGCATATACAAAATGAGCAGGGAACTGGAGAGGTAACTGGCTCACTGTCCGTTCACAGAGTGATTTTCTTCAGGAACATAGTTTATTTATACTCCCAACTTCCTTTCAAATAATAAGTACTAAAATCAATAGCATAACACATCTTGGAATTACCTCTGTGTTCCAGGAAAGAAGTTAAAGCCGTGTGCTTTATCGAGATGCCAAGCCTTGCTAGATAATAAATGCTTGCAGTCCTATTAATCAATTAGAGCATCAGGACTGATTAGGAAATCTCAACCTTAATCAAGCAGATTAACATATATAGGTAAAAGTAGCTATTACAACTGGAGGAATTGGACATGCCTTTTTGAAGCTATCCCATCCACAGCTTATATAAACAAGTGTTTGAGGCAGAGCGTCACTTTCTGGCCAAATTGTTTTGCTTTCTATACTAACGGATTCTTCCCTTTCTCGTAAAACCCACGGCCTTTTTTCTTCTTTCAACTTAGAGGGGGTACTGAAAAGATGACACCATTTTAGAGAAAACAAAATAGTGTAACATTCATCAGGAACCTAAAGACATAGGACTACATAAAATGCATCCTCAAATCACAGCCATAATAAAGGAAAATTTTAACCTTGCAGAAGTATCTGCCTTGCGCTTTGCAGATGATATAGTCCGTAATGCATATAGAAGTGATTCATCCAGCCCTTTTCTAGGAGGGTCAACCACAATTACATCAGAACCCACAAGCCAAGAAGCAGGCTCCTGCACCAGGCAAGAAACAGCAATCAGTTAAAACCCATGAGACTGAGAGGCAGTAGATCACAAACCTTATTGGACAAGGAATACTGAAGAAGGGTCCAATCCCTTTGATGCTGTGGTTTGGACTAGTGCCCCTTCATTCACAATCCAGACCCAAATACTAAACCTAGACATAGCCCTAACCTTAGACAGGAATTAAAAAATGGAAAAATACTAGCAATATATTAACAACACTGACCCCATCCTGATCCGGCCTCAACCAGTAATCCAAATCTAACACTGACCCTAGCCCATCTCAGTAAGGACACATTCCAAGATCTTTTCATATTATATGTATCCAAAGGGTCGGAAAGCAGTAATCACTAATCAGAAACTGCAAATGCTAACACAAAAGAGTAAGAAACGGCTAGTGTACCAAAATGATTGATCTAATTATCCAACAGAGACGGGAATGTGACATACATAACCATTATTACAAAGTTGATGGCTGTAATGCATTTTCAAACAGCATTCCTAGGGTTCCATTTTCAAGAATTAAGATTACATGCCTCTGTATTTTCATTCAACTTGAAAGGTCTAATTTGCCAAAATGGTTAAATTATAACGGGAGGATTGAACGATGACCCAAACAAATCCTCACCTCTGAAGCATCTGCATTATGCCAGCTCATTTTGCAATCTACGGAAGTTGGTAAACGGCTTACTGTCTTCTCGAAACAGTGCTTTGAGTCCTTGTTAATCTCGATGCACTTCACAGACCTTAGAACCACGGAGAGGAGAGAAGGGGACAAAAATATTACAGTTCCAAATATGGTATTTAATTGTTTGCAATCAAGGCAAGTAATAAGCCCCTTTGACAAAAATAAGATTTTGATACCTGCTCTTCTTAGAAGCAGCCAATGATAATCCTATAACACCAGCTCCTCCATATAAATCAGCTACTGATGAACCATGTGGGACATACTTCTGCAGCTTACGCAGCAAAGCATCGAATGCCTGAAGTGTAGTGGAGAATGGAGATCAACCATTGAAATAATTTTAGAATATCCATGTCTCTATTGATAATATATACTTGTATAATCAGTTGTTATGACAAAGCAAACGGTATTTTTTTTCATTCAGACCTTCAGCTCTATATAAATACCAAATTCACATGCTCCTCTTATAGGCACTTTTGGAGAAACATTACTCTCATGTTTATCTCATCCCAATCTACATTTTTCTTTGATACACTATACTTGATGCTTAGTGAAGTTCACTGATGTTGCAGGTCCAGAGGGTTAACAATTAAGTCAAACTTCAGGTAAGAAATTTTCTTACAAAAGAAGAAGAAACTTGAAGTGATTGATGCAAGAAATGTAGTGCAAGTTGTAAAATACAATGAGTTACACAAGTGGCTCAACTTAAAGAAACTTTTATGGCAAGAAATCCTCAGTAAGGAGGTTTCACATGCAAAACAAAATCTTAAATGCAAAACTCAAGTTCACCTACTGACCTACATATGTTTTCATAGAGCAAAGATTATACCCGTGTATTTGCTTGCCCAAAACTGGAGGGCGTCAAGTACACATCGATACCTCCAACATGCTCCCAAAAGTCTCTCTCACCAAGAAGATGTCTCCACCTGTTTCCAAAAATTATCTGCAGAGCAAATATTTTCCTAAGTCTTTCACTACTTAAAAAATGGGGCAGCGTAGAATTTTAGTACGGAGTATATTTCACAGTTCCAAGAACAGATGGAGAAGAAACCCAAACCCTGGAGGCTTTACTAAGGCAGTGCCGGGACAAATTATCTCAGCAGTATGATAGTCCACAAATTTCTGAATGATAAGATACCCATGAGCAAATAAAGCACAGCCTTTCTTTACAACCTCTACAGTTCTTTATACATGAGCAGCACAGTTAGGCAGTTAGCACACTACACAAGTGTGAAAGAGGGCTACGCCAAGTTTCTTCCTAGCCCATGTTCACAGGTGCATCACTCCTAACAACGACAACAACATTACCCCAGTGCCTCAATGGCTCCCGCAAATTGTGGGGTAAGATGTGCGAAAGCAATCCGTAAGGCCATTACAATGACATATAATAATCAGATCTTAATTATTGAATGCTATGACATATTTGTATACTTCACTTACATTATTTGTTGATGTCTGAAAGTTGGCCCAAACTGAGTGAATTAGATGAATGTTGCACCTTTCCCCACCCTTTCTCCATAGAAACTAAAACCAAAAACAGTAATCATAAAAGGCACTTGGAAATTGAGAACATAAAAAGATAGAAAGAGATAATATTTAATCTAAATAAATGATACCCTAAGTCTTACTTTTTCTACCTTCTTAACAGAAGTCTTTCCTTCGATGCACATTATATGTTATCAATCAGATCCTATTTGGTGACATTTTGCTTCTCATAATGAATTGAAATAACACTATACTTGCACGAGGAATCAAAGAGCTTACATTGGCCAAAGCATTTAGTTTTTCAAAACTCGGTGAAGTCTCGCTTCTCGAGTTCCAGACTAAGCTAACTTGCACCTTACCTGAAATCAGATGTTTAAAACAAAAACAAGCGTCATAATCAATCCCATCAAAATACAAAATCAGCTTCAAGTTCAAGACAGTATGGGTTTAGATGGGAACCATTTCTATATCTGTCAGAAAATGGAAGTGAAGTATCATGTGTTGTCACAGCCATCTGCAAGCACCCAAAATCAATAACACTGCAAATTGTGAACTAACCAATTGCCAAAAATCTTTGTTAGAAACCATCACTAACTTGCACATATCGCAGTTCACCCGTACCCAAGTCTTCATCATACGGCTCCACATTTAATTCAGTTATACCTAAAAATAAGCAACAGATCAGAAAGAACACAATCCTGAAGTAGTTTACACAGAAAATTTAATCCAATGGCCACCAGCAAAGCAACACCAACAGTGAAAAGCAGAAAGGTTGATCAAACCATTTTTGAACAACACACCAGTTCTAAGTAGCTCAATTGCTGCATTGATGCTGGGATGATGGGCTGTAGACCAATCAAATAAATGCATTTAGAGACAAAATCAAAAGAAATTGCAGCTGGAAATATTTCAGACAATGGAAGTCGAACCTTTGCACTGAGGAATGTCTATAACATTATGTGTGCCCTCTTGATATAGACCTATAAGAGGATCTATCGATGAACCACGAACAGCCAACTTTGCTCGACATCTCCAGCCATACTGAATTTCAATTCCAAACATTCCGAATAAAAGTGAGCACTTCACACTTCGCAGTGAAAATGCATTATATGTTTAGAACCAAACTCAGTAACATTTCAAAACATAATTTAATCCCAGCCCAATTTTGTCAGTCTACTTAAAAAACACCCCAAATTAATATTTATAGCTCGTACATATACGAAATCACATACACAACCAACATGAGTCAGCAAAAGAAGCATGAGGCCATTTCTTACAAGTTGAAGGAGGCAATTCCAACCTTTGTGCTATGATAAGTCGATAACACAGAACTTATCCCATGTTTGTAGAACCATCACAAACAATCATAAACAGGTTCTTAAGATGCCAAATGTGTCATCTGATACATATTCATAGAAATAAACTACATTGTCAAATTTCTACTAGTTTCTACGGAACATTTTATGCCGTACATTACAGAATCTAATTTTGACATAGTAATATATATAACCCAAAAAATCCTCATAATCCCCCCACCCCACCCCCCCTAAATAAGTTGAAAATCATCTCGTACTGTCATTGATGCAAAACAAACTTATTTAGATGAATTCTTAGGAACTACTCACATATGATTCCTAAGTACACATACGAACAAAGTAAAATGTCAGCTTCAATAAAGTAGCATAGTATACAGTGGCGGAAGAAAAGGCCTAGCAAGGGGAGCTGGCCCCTGAACAATGAAACCTTTGAAAGTTTTAGTTAAAATATTCGATCTTTTTTCCTAGTTTGTTCCATTGAATCATTAGTTGGTTCCGCTGCTAATAATCATTTCCTTAACAATAAGCATAATAAGAATCTTAATTTGGTAGTCGTAGAAAAATACACGAACTTACCAATCTACAAGTATCAAAACTGAAATCAACTACACCAAGGCGCTTGAAAAAATCAGCAGCCTCGTCCACCACACTTGGTCGATGAAGATCATACTCATGTGTGCATCCGGAGCACCTAATCATCGTCATCATTATGTTTAAAAACACATTAAATTCAGCAACGTAACCAAAATTAACATGTAAAAAACTGAAACAAGCAACTGATTAACATTTCATCACTATATCACAAGCTTGCAAGTTCGGTAACCTGCTCAACGTCCCTAAATTACGATTCGCTTCGGATACTGTGAAAATGTGAGAATTCATTCAAGATAACACGGAACATAAATTCTTGTGTAAGACGGTCTTATATTATATTCTACCAAAATATTCTTTCCTAACTTGTTCTAACAACTAACGACTTAATAATAACTCAGGTGATAGGGCGTCAGAAAATACGAGGGTGACGTACGATTGAAAATGAGGGCATTGAAGAGCGCAAGATAAGGAAGGAGGAAGAGGAGTTGAATTGAGGTTGTTGTTGTTGTTGTTGTTAGGGTTTAAGGTAATTGTCGGCGGTGGTTTTGGCGGCGCTGCTACTGGTGGTTGTGCGCGTACTGAGCTTGTTATTATGCGGCGGTGATACGACGTCGTCGGAGAGAGGTGGAACGCTGAGTTAATGGAGATTGACATTTTTGGTTGTTTGAGCTAAGTTTTACTGGTAAGAATGTAAAGAGTGAAGAAGAAGATACGACTCATACGAGTGCTATAGCCTATAGATGGAACGATTTTTTAAAATTATGTTAAAAAATAAAGTATTTATCGTTTTGGGTTGGTTTTGAAAGTATTTGTCAAAATGGTTTCACGTAGGCTCGGAAACTCTTAACCTGGAACACGGAATAAACACGCCATTCGGAATGGTGTGTTTACAGTTAAAGCCAGAAATGAAAACAAAAAAAATCAAAGT
The DNA here is from genome assembly GCA_028566215.1 of Silene coronaria. Classification (NCBI taxonomy): domain Eukaryota; kingdom Viridiplantae; phylum Streptophyta; class Magnoliopsida; order Caryophyllales; family Caryophyllaceae; genus Silene; species Silene coronaria. The sequence goes on from JAOWBH010171782.1 coordinate 5,907, forward strand.
ACGAGAGAACACGCCCGTATGAATGGCGGGTCTCTTTCCCTACTCTTTTATCTTCGCTTCATTCCATGTAACTCTACATAATCATGGTTGTTAAATTGTTCTCCTCTAAGCTACTGCCTATTGTTCTCCTCTAAACTTCGCACCACAAGACCCAGATTCTATCACCAATCGATGCGATTCTCGTTGCGGTCTTAAATGTAAAGAGCCAAAATAGTGTTCTGGTTTTTTGTGGAAGTGGTCGGAAAACGGAGGTGCGAAGAGTGGTGTTGGTTAATGTGGATTTGTGCGGATGGTGGTGAGAAATAGGTACTTCCTCTCCTTTGTTCTGCAAATTATTTCCCTTTTGACAGCCACCTCGCGGTTATCTCGGGCCTGCAACTTCCGAGGATTTTCCAGTGAGGAACTATATTACGTCCAAGCTATAATGGACCGGGAATCACTGATGGTGAAATAAGAGAATAATTGAACTTGAACGAACCAGATAAACCCGAATCGGGTTTTATAGTGCTTCCCGACTCACTTTTGAGTTGTTTGGGCTTGATTCGCTTTTTGGGCCTACTTCCCTTACTCCTCCTTAAACCCTCACTATTCATCTTCTTCCTCATAACATAACATAAAAATATGGTTTTTATGCTCTCTCTCCTCCCTCATATAAACCACCATTGAAACTTTGTATCTCAAACTTCAAATCAACATATCTTCTTCATTACTTCTCCGTTTCCCTTGATTTTCGCGTCATTCTCCTCCTCTCCTCGCTCTCCTTCTATTTTTGTAAGAAAGCCTCCATATTTCTTTAATTTCTGAAAAATCTGTCTTTCTAGGGTTTGATGAAACTCATCTACAATGTGATTTTTGTGTTTAGGTGTTGATTTGGACGACCCAGAGGCCGATTCCTATATCATAGAAGACGAGTATGAAGAGTGAAGACGCTATAAGGTAACGGTGATGGGTTACTCGACATTTACATCTAAATTATGTGTATTTACATGTTAGATGATTGAATATACGATCTTATAAGTTGTTTATGTATAATTGAGGAGATTGGATGTGTTTTGATGCAACATTCTGTGTTTTTCAAATGTTTAATTCGCATGAGTTTAAGATGACTTATGTGCTTCATTTCTCTATTGGAAAACCGTCTCACATGTTTATTATGCTGGGTTATATCTTATATGCTGTAGAAACATGCTAGGATGGATGAAACACGTTTTCGTATGCTTGAATCGATTTCCCACATGTTTAGAATGAATTTCGTGTAACTTGGTCCCCAGCCGGCTGACCGTCCATCGGTCACCCCACCGGCTGGGAGCCCTCTGCTGTTTGCCAAAATAATTTCATAGAATCATATTCCCAGCCGGCTAACCGGCCGCCAGTCACCCACCGGCTGGGAAGACCCTGTAGTTGATCATAATAATTTTGATAGAGACGACTTTTCAGTCGGCTGACCGGCCACCGATCACCCCAACCGGCTGGGAGTCTCATGTGGTTTTATGTTAAGTCTGACTTTGACCTGGGACGCCCAGCCGGCTGATCGGCCACCGGTCCCATACCGGCTGGGAGCCCTCTGTATTCTCTATTTCACTCGACTTATACCGAATGATGCATGATTTGTTTATGCTTCTTAAGTATGTCGTATAGCACTTGAATATGTCCCATTTGATTTGAGTATGGGTTTATCATGCGGTTATGTATGATGACTTGGTTGCTTGTAGTCTTGCTTTTACATGCGTGAGTGACTTCGCTTATAGTAAGTTGATACTTTTAGTCCACTAACGAGTGGTTATGCCACGTAGTGGGGAGCTTATTTCTCTTCCACCGCCTCCCAAGTGGTTATGCCGGATATTGGGTACTTGACGACGGTTATGTCGAATCGAGTCTTGGATGTGACGGTTATGTCACTTGTCGAATCGGATAAGCGTTACTTTCCGAGAGTCAGGCCAGGTTTAGACTGGGATTTGGATACTTGATCCGTATCGTACGTCCTACCAAGAGGATGAGTCATGTAGTTGTAAAAGGTCTCATTTACTTAAGTCGGTCTAAGTCACGGTCATGAATGTGAGAGTCGATGGTCATTTGTGATCTTTGAGTTCCATTTACTTCCATACCTCCAATTATGCTTGTGTATACGTTGGTTCACATACTTGCCTTATATTGATCCACATGTTTACTTTATGCATCATTTATGTACATACTTCATGCTTTTGCACATGCTTAAATTAAGTATTTCCCTTTATGATTCATTTTGATGAAGTGTGGCTGAGAGAACCCTGAGTTACTCCCCACTAACTGCGGCGTTCATGTTTTCATGAATGACAGGTGATGTTAGTGCTCGATGGGGATCAGACTAGTGTGAGCTAGCGAACATCGACCTTTTGATGTTTACCTTTTTAGATTCGAATTCCTAGACTTGTACTCGTGGGATATGCTTTCCCCACCGACTATGTAGTCTTGCGTTGTACTCGATTTATTTCTTTATCGTCTGGATTTGTTTGGTTGATTATGATGACTCCGCTTAAACATATAAAAGTTTTTAAAATTTCGTATTTCCGCTACGTATTTGCATATTTTTATTATTACTTTAACGAGGGTTGTCACAAGATATATATAACCTTTGTTCAGTTTTCCACTTAATTTTGCTCCATAGTCTCGCTAGGAACTCTCAAACTTTTTTTAACCATTCCCTTCATCCTTTATAAAGATTCAAGCTTGCATTTGAAGATTTTACATCATCTTTCCATCTTTCCTTTACCTTCGCATCTTGTAAGTCTATATTCAATCTTTTAATCTCTTTTATGTTTACCCAAACCCTAGAAATTGGGGGAAATTAAGAGTTTTGTTATTAGGGTATATTGATTAGGGATATGAGTAATTAGATAGTTGTAGTATGTAATTATATGTATTATATTGCTCTAGGATATGATTAAGATAGGAATTACTTGGTTAGTTGTTGGAGAGGATTTCTAGTATTATGCTTGTGCATATGGAGATTTGCAAAAAGGTAGGGTTTTCCCTACTCGATTTAACTAATATGGATGCATGTTTACATGCCTTGTATTGTTGTTGGAATTGCATTATGAAATGATAATGAATGATTGTTATTAGTCTCGTATTGTGGTGGGAATTGCATTATAATAATATGATATAATGTAGTTGGTATTGGGTTCATATTATTGTTGGAGTTGCATTATAATATGAAGGTGGATAATTGTTATGGGTTCCATATTTTTGTTAGAAATGCATTAGAAAATGATAATAAAGTTCATGTTGTTGTGAAAGTGTCTAACATGGCATATTGTGTTGCATGTTGTGACGCATGTGATTGTTGGCAGAGGTTGGAGTGGTGGAGTTGTGTGATATTTTTGTTGGAGACGTAACTACGTAAGGCAGTTCGGGAGACCATCTTACGCTTAAGACGCCTCTTAAAGTTTGTCACTCTTAGAGGGACGTGCACATTAATAGCTTGAGTATGAAGGGACTCGTGTGCATAACGACATATTTCAAGGGTCCGGTTAGCGCCCGGGCTCGGTACCACGGGTGTGTCCCGAGTACCTGTTTTATGGACTGCGGCTTAGCTATTTGGCGGTGGTGTTGTGATGTCGTCAATGGGTTGGTACCGTGGGTGTGTTCCTGGTACCAGTGAGTTAGTTGTGAAGAATTGTTGTTTGGAGACTTTTGATTTGTGTATTCATTATTGCATCTTATGTTCATGTTCATGCTCACATGTCTTTCTAGGATTGGTTGTATTATTAAAACTGACGTTTGTTGCAATGTGTGAACCGTCGCCTTCTTTAATTGTGGTGGCCAGTGATGATCTATATGAATTTTTCGATCATATCGGGAACAGTTTGATTTACAATTTTAGATGTAGCTTGATCGGGATTCGGGCCGCGCTACGGATGTTGGAGTTGAGTACACATAGTCACTTGGTAGATAACCTATACTTTAGTCAAGTTGTATAATATTATTCATATGTTGTTATTCATTTATTTAATTATGTAATTCACTAACATGTTACTTATATAAAATGTTCTTTAATTGAAGTATTAAAACACTACCTCGAGAAATCGAGATGGTAACGCCTTCAATTACCTTGGTCAGGTAATTATCAATACCTCTGATGAGTTTGGAACGATTTACACCTAAGAGGGGAAGGGGGTGAATTAGGTGTACCTTTTAAAAATTTTGATTAACTTGGTTATTTGATAACGCAAGTAGTAATTCTAAAGAGTGAAAGGTTGAAAAACTTAATTGATTATAAGTTCACAAGAGGTACAACAAATATATGTCACAGTATGGAAGACTGTTGCACAGAGCTGGTGCACTACGCCAAATAACGCCATCAATAACGGTCAGATAATGCAATTACCGTTTTTAAATAAAAACACGGAACCGTTGTCACAACGACGGTTGTTAAATATAGACCACGGTTGGACAAACACGGGACCGTTATAAAACATAAACAAAAGATCTAAAATACTATTATCACCAATCAAGAACGGTTATAAAAGTGTTGTTAAATATGTTTATGGCAATGGGTAGACTTTTGCGAAACCGTTATTAAACTTAATAACGGTTTCAAAACCGTTGCCGTATTTCACTATTGACAACGTTTTAGTGGTACCAAAACCGTTGTTAAATATTATATATGATAACGGTTTATTTCGTTATCT
>JAOWBH010171793.1:0-10576 GCA_028566215.1 Silene coronaria
CCAGCTAACACCACACACAAGCCTTTTATACACCCTAAGTCCTTCTCGAGACCATTACAGGGAGATAGTTAGGAATTTTCAGAATCTTCTCAAGCTCGTCAAGTATACCCAACTTTTAGGGCTAAGACATGGAAACTTGATCCCACATCAATTCTCCTACCATTTCTGTGCTCGGGTTACATCAAGCCCGAGACCCAATTTCCTTCCACATCGCTAGCCATAACCCTATCAAACCTTAACTCCACAAAATCAAGCTCCAAAGACTTGTTCGTGCAAAGCCCTTTATTTGCAAGCTCCACTTTCCAAATATCCAAGACATTTTCACCTTGACCCAGACACGGAGTCTTTGAATACTTTGCTACCTAGAACGGGACATACCCAATATATCCTTAGGGTATACTTTTTATTGTGCTCACATGACAAGGAAATTTTTATAAATTATACCACTTTGGTCTACGATCAAGGTGGAATTACCTCAAATCGATTCTTTGAGTCACCAAAGAAATATATCCCCGTGACCAAAGCACTTAAGGCCCTAACACCTGGTTTAGACACATACTCAGAACTACGATCTGGTTTGATTTCACTTCACGTGAATACGTAGGCAGTCCTTTAACAAGGACACAACCACTTCTTTTTATAGCCACTCTTTTTTCACAACCATCCCAATCATCATCTTTCAACCTCAACAAATCAACATCTCTATCAACCAAGGCATCCACCATTATAAACATCCTAACCAAAACTCCAATTTTATACCTCTCTACTGGAGGCTCCTTCTTTAAGGTGTCTCCTACTTTGTCCTTTTTCTAAATTCCCGAGTCATATATTAATCATGGGGGCTCCTCTTTCGAGGTGCCACCCATCCTTTATGCCTCTCTTTCACTCTTAGAGTCTTCTTTGAGTCGAGCCAGTGCTTGGTCCGGACAATGGCAAGGTTTTAGATTGATTCTTTGAGTTATTGCCCCACAAAGAGCATTTTGCTATAGCAAACGATGGTGAAGGATGTCTAGAGAAGATAGTCGATTCATGTTAAGGCGAAATATGTGTCCTCATCTTAGAAGATCTTCTACCTTTGGAATTGATACACCTTGTAGCTCATATTCGGCCGTGGGTTACGCACTTAGGCAAAGTCTGTCCATATCATCCCGGTGTCATACCAAACCTAAGTCTGTTTTGCGTCAGTTATTAGTCTGCGTCAACTACTTTGTACCACTTCTACGCCAGTCTATCAGTCTGCGTCTGTGTGAGTCTCTGTCGTGTCAACCATGACTCTAAAGCCTATTAAATACGCATAACACGCTGCAAATGACCAAATTTTAAACAAATTTTAAGCAAAAAGACAAGATTTCAAAACCTATATATTTTCCTGTGCAAGGTTTTCATGCTAATTGCTTTCATACTAAATGCTTACATGCTAATTGCTTTCATGTGCCTATGTTTTGTGATTTTGTGTGGTCACTAACCATGCAGATAGTTGTTAGAAGCATAACTCGCTCCAACTAGAGGCTTCGCAAAGCCTTTATTTTCCCCAGCGGATATTTTCCAGATTCAAGACAGTTCTTATCAACAACATCATATTGTATTTCCCCAGCAGGAGTCCATTGCCTTTGGCGATTCGAATTCACCTATTGATTACTTCCCCAGCGAGACAAAGAGAACTCAGCAATGATAATTAAGCAAAGACAATTCAACAAAGAAAATTCAGCAAAGAAAATTCAACAAAGACAATTTTGCAAAGACAATTCAGCAAAAACAAGTCAACAAATGTTTCCCCGCGGAATTCGGCAGTTAAAGCCTTATGTTTCCCCACGGAGTTCATCCAAGATTTTGTCCTCCAGAAGTTCCCGACTAGAATCTCATTTGCTAGGTTCCTACAAAATGCCTCCCAGGCTCTCATGCCTAAACCACACAATTGCCCCTTTGAATTCCCAAAATCCCCGAGTTCCTATGCCCAAAAACACAAGATGACCTAAAAATCCTTTTGGTTCTCAGACCATGTTGATGTTTTAGATTCCCATGTCCAGGTTCTCACGTCATCATTAAGCTTTGGATTCCCACCTCTTAAGCTCATACCCCAATATTCCCTAGGTTCATAAACCCATAAATCCTCTTGAGGTTCTCACACCTTACCTTCTAGTCCCTATACCTTTAGAAGTTCTTAAGCCTAGACGCGTGCATTCAAAACCAAATTTAATAACCTAGTAGTTCATAAACTATTCCTTAGGATTCCCAACTCTTTTTGGTTCATATACCCCCTTAGTCCTTTGGTTCATATACCCCAGCTATTAGGTTTGTACAGCTAGCCTATAGAGTTCATACACTTCTATCCCTTGGATCACAATCCTTTAGAATCACACTCTTTAGAGTTCCTAAACTCTAAACCTTGGTTACCCCTTAGGTTGAACTTATATTTAGCCTCCTTTTTATTGATGTTTTCCCTTAGGGCCCGCACCCTAAGCACAAATCCTGACATATCCTTTAGGTCTTATCCTCAGCTTCTAAGCACCTATGGAAACATCTCAGGAAAGAAGTCTCAGGTATGGTTTCTCCTTATGGCTGGCGAGCTTCCTTACCTAGTCTAATAGACTTTAAACGACCCTCCCTGATAATCGACAGACTCTAAACTATTCCCCACGACATGTCCTTGGCTCAGTCGCCTCGCGTCGACATAGTCTTCAGGTTGTAATCTTCGATTGGCATGAATTATATACTTTGACTTTCACCTTGTCCAAGCCCCAGTCAAAGTGGGGGCTCTGTGGATACTTCATTTCTACACCTCCCACCACACACCCAGTGATGATTGGGCCGCATGTTTAGCATATGGTGCGATTTTATGACATTTAATAATATCGTCATCAAGTGGTAGCTCAAATAATCTTATCCACCCCTTGACCATCATCTACGTGCCAATATGATCTTTTTGATAGTAATTAGAGTTCATATGGAGTCTGTGTCAAAAATCGTCTTCATTTTCTGAAACCGTCTCAATCCGCGTCGGAATATTCTAGAATTTCATCACCAAATTTTATTTTATCATATTTTTCGACAAATTATCTTTCCTTGCGGAATAAGGAAGCCGTATATCTTCCTCTTTCCAAAATCAAACCATAAAAATCTTTCTTGCTGAGCAGGTAACCTCTAGAGAGATAGCGCAGTAGGAGCTGCGCCTCTTGGAAGAGCCGCAGTGACTGCTGCTCCTTTTTCTGGGCCTATTTCTCAGCTGTTTCGTCTTTCCTAAACTTTTACCTCGTGTTAGTGTAAATAGAGGCCCTCATACCTCATATTCTTCACGCGAGTGTCCTTCCCTTCCCTTCTCTCTCTTTGCATTATAGACCACGTGCTTTTGCTACCGACACCAACTTGCTTGATCTACTCAACCACGTCAGCTCGAATCATTTCAATTACCCGTCACGTTTTGCATGGCCGACTCACTTGATCACTAAACACCGACTAAATTTAACAACATTTAAATAAATTTGTTTTCCTTGTTAATTCAAGAGCATTTTCATATACGCATTAATCGAGTCGAATTACCACTAAAAAAACATTTTAGTTAAATCTCACATCCCTAACATGTAAGTCTGAGGGTATAAATCCTGTAATTTGTAATCTAGTAATTTTATTATGTTGTAATTTTGCTATTCACGTCTTATAGATGCCTAAAAGTCGCTTTTTATTAATTTTAACACCTTTTGAAACTGTTTTCTGTAAAGTCAGCAGAGGAACCGGCTGGAGAAGGGATGCATCAGAGGATGCGCCTTCTGGAACAGACGCATCACTTGTTGCGTCTCTTCCTGGGGCAGCTTAGCCTCTGGTTCCTCCTTCTTCTTTCTCGAGCCTTTTCCGGTTTCGTAGTTTTCCTTATTTTCCAGTTTTCTTCATTCTTTCCTTTTAATTTATGTTTTCAAACCTTATTTTATTTAATCCTTTCGACTTAAATCATTGATAATTAAATATTGATTGGTTTTCGTCATTAAGACCGATTCCGGGTTCAAGAAGTTCGATCTTCCCATATTGGATTTCTTCAATTCGATCATTGTACAGTTCTTAGCTTTATTTTCATTCTTTTAATCTTAATCTTTAGCTTTAAATCGTTCTTGTTTAGTTTTAGTTCGTAATTTGTATAATTCGAGTCCTTAATCGGTTTTGTCCTTTAATTCCAACTCTTAGTCATCTATAATTCGCGTTTAGAGGTCTTGTAATTATTTCATATGTTTAAAATTGACTAAATCACTTCCTTTGAGTCGTAGTATGTAATTAATTGATTAACCAATGAATATAACGGATTGCGATTCTGACTTTCACAGATAGAGTCCAACTTGATAACAGACGCAACGAGGGACGCGCCACTTCCAGAGGGCGCATCATCTGCTGCGCCTGTTCTGGTTTAGCTTCTGCCTCTGATCTCTGATCGTCTGCTTTAATTCTTATTATTTACCTATAATCAACTAATATATGCTAGTATCACCTAATTATTACGTATTTTGAATCTTTCATTCTTTTTATTTATTTTACTTATTTTATTTATTTATTTTATTTATTTATTTTTCCTTTTAATTCTTTTATTCTCTCAAAACCCCTTTTTGGCACCCTTATGACATGAATACATTGTATTTGTATTTATTTTGTATTTATCCTCTTGTAATTTGTACCTTATATCTTGTCATTCACATGTAATGAATCTTAATCCCAATTTGACTAGTAATCCCTATTTGCTAAATCCACCGACGTCGTTAAATACTTTCACATGTTAATCTAATGTTTTTTGAATTGCATGCCTATAATAAACAATATATCGAGTATAAACGACGCTCCCAATTATTAGTAGAGGCCGTTATCGAGGTGGGCGGAATTAGGTTTTCGATAAAAGAGCTTCCTAATACGTACCCTCACCCCTTACTTGAAATCTCTGTAAACATCCGTGTTCGCGGGCATTATGAGTCATTCTAGACATGGAATGCTAAGGGTGACGAATTCTTTGTGTCTATGTCACTACTTTGTGTCTTGACATGACATGAAGTATTCAAACGGTTTCAATTTTCAACAAAACTTGGTGGCGACTCCTGAAATGCATGCTTGTTCAACCTTTCACTGGTTTTAAAGCCTTTTAAATCAGTTACAACCAATGACGTGCTTTGTTGGCAAAGTTCCGTAGGGGATAAGTGCAGCCGCTTTATCGCAAGATACCGGACGCCGGGTGTGCGCGGTGCGGGTGGCTTGGTCCATACTTGCATATCGTTGTAAAAGTAAAAATAATTCAAGTGGGAGGCGAATTCCTTGTAAACCACTAACTTATTTTCCTCTTACGCCAAGATTGCAACGACTATATGCAACCAAGCAAATAGCAGGTGAGATGAGTTGGCACAATAAAAACTCCCGATTATGAGAAAGGGGGACAATGGCACACCCAAGCGATAGAGAAGCATGGAAACATTTTGTTAGAGAGCATCCTAAATTTGCAAGTGAGCCTCGCAATGTTCGGCTGAGTTTGTGTACAGATGGATTTAATCCTTTTGGGCAATTCTGAAAGAATTACTCCGTGATTCTCACTCCGTACAGCTTACCTCCTTGGTTATGCATGAATAGACAATTTATGTTCTTATCTCTCCTCATTCCTGGTCCTAAGAACCCAAAGACAAATTTGGGTGTCTACCTCCAACCGTTGATCAAAGAGTTGAAAAAACTTGGGAAACCAGTGTGTACACTTATGATGTCTCTAAAAAACAAAATTTTCAATTAAAGGCTGCATTAATGTGGACTATTAATGATTTATCTGCATATGGCATGCTTTCCGGTTGGTCCACAACTGGGTACTGTGCTTGTCCTTATTGTCAAGAAAAAGACCATAGATCTTTTGGCTAAAAAGTAGTGGCAAGGTTTCATGGTTCGATTGTCGCCGTTAGTTCTTGGAACCTGATCATCCTTTCCGCAAAGATGATAGGCTTTTTCTAAAGAAGAAAAATTAGAGTCGCATAGCCAAAGCAAAATTAACCGGTGATGAGGTGTGGGATTCGGTAAAAGATTTATCAAAAATAGTTGATGCTTCTGATAAAGCATTGAAAAGATTGAAAGATAAGAAGAAAGGTTGGTGGAAACAAATTATATTTTTGGGAACTTCCTTATTGTATAACGTTGTTAATTCATCCCAATTTAGATGTTATGCACATTGAGAAAAACTTTTTTGAACAACTTATCAACATAGTGATGGATGTACCAATGAAAACTACATATGGACGTAAAGGACAAGCCGACTTTAATGAACATTGCTTCAAATGGCCTATATCATCTAGGTTTGTTTTAACAACTGCTGGAAGAAAAGCACTATGTGATTAGGTTACTTCTTTGAAACTTCTGAATGGTTATGCTTCAGATTTGATTAGGTATGTTGATCATGTGAAAGTTGGTGTTGCATTCCATGAAAAGTCATGATTGTCATGTATTTATAGAGCGTTTACTACCTGTTGCATTAAAACATTTGTTCCCAACGGGTCCCTGGAATGCAATAACTGAGATAAGCCAATTTTTGTGTACTTCTACAATTAAAGTTAATTCTATGGAACGTCTAGAATCAAACATCGCAGAGATAATATGCAACTTAGAGATTATATTTCCCCCGCCGTTCTTCAATTCCATTGAGCATTTTCCTATTCACTTACCTTATGAAGCGAAGGTTGGAGGACCTGTTCGATATCGATGGATGTATCCATTTGAGAGATTTCTTAATCACTTAAAAAAAAAGATTGCCAATAAAGCTCGGGTGGAGGGTTCCATATGCAATGCATTTTTGTTAAAGGAAATTTTAAATTTTTGTTCCCTATATTTTGAAGAATACATTGACACAAAAGCAAAAGAATTAGATGTAACACCTCCATTTATCTAAGAGTCTTTGCAAGACATTCTCAAATAACTAGAGTTGTTACCATCTCGGTTTCCCGAGGCAGTTAATAACAAAATAAAAACAACCAAGAGTACTTTAAATAAATATAACGTTTAGTGGCCTTATTGCAAGTTCAAGTGAATAACCAAAAGTAGCTTATTATTATTACATAAACTCGCAGTGGAAAATATAAATAAAAGTCTGTCTAACAATAATTAAGTGATCTAGTCCTCTAAGTCCATCCATGCTCAAGCTCACATCCCAAGCTAATCAAGTACATGCTAATCAGTTTACTCCCCAATTAACCGAAAATTATTAATTGGATAACACAGGATGCCATCAATTAAAGCATGCATCAATTTTATTTTGACATAGGCAAACACACGTCAACCAAAAGGTCGAGTAGGAACTAATTAAACAACATAATAAATATTAATCATAAACAAAACTTAAGTGAACACAACATTGTTAGCACAATAATAGTAAATCCAGGTCAATTTCAATAATCACAGGTAATGGTAGTAACCATAACTTTCATCCATCCATATTATACTCGAATCACATCCACCCCACCCAAACTCCGTCTTATAACGCTTCCTCAGCTCCAAATGTGCACATGTCCCTAGTATTGAGCCTATTAGAGAAGAGACTCTGAGGGGCGGCCAGTAATCAACTGACGCCACAAGGACTAACGGTTGCTCAGACCGGTCCCTTCAAATAATAACCAAGGACTATCGGTATATCGGTCCCATTAATCAAATTACAATATCCACCATTACTCAAGTAACCAATAATGATCATAATTAACTCAACTCTATGATCTCAATTCCTCATCCGTAATCACAATCACAATATATAAATCAACCGCATATATGTACATAATTAACAATCACATAAATATAAGTTGAGTAGGATAATCCCTTTCTTGCAGCAATAGTCCAAATCATTAAGCACGAAATCAATAAAATTCCTCCACGAAACCGTCACCTAACAATAATTATAATTCACATAATTATAATTCGAGCTAATTACGTAAGCTATAAGAATTAATGAATTAAAAACCCGACTTATAATAAAATAACCCGACTCAATAATAAACAACTACCCAAACAATTACACGGTTTTGAACCGTGTGATCCAAGACCAACATCACCCCCTAAACACCACGAAACAACACCCGTTGTGCACACCACCAAACTCAAGGCTTGCCAAACCCAACAACAGCACCTACACCGCGCCTAGTCACTAACCACCGCAGCAACCACACTAAAAATATCCTGAAAACCATACCCCAATATCACCCTCAACCAAGCATTATCCGTGTTTCCAACCACCCTTAAACTCGCATGTTCAACACCACACAACCACCACGGCGCACACCAGCACCCACCACCGCCTACCCTGAAAGCGGCACCACGAATACAACGCAATGCCGAGTCCAATGACCCAACAACCAGCCCAAAAGCCAACGCCCTAGTAGCCTATTCTATATGCAGCACCCGACATACCTTCCCTTTGAAACCATTTAAAAACCGCCATCAATCACCACCACTAACACGGTCCACGGTGGTCAACTCACCTTACCCAACACCCCTTACCCATATTCGAACCAAACCCTACTCATAAACTGGGTCAAAACAAGTGGGTATAAAACTACGTAAAAACCGTGTATATCTTACCCTAAAGTCGAGTCAACGGTGGTCAAACCACCTTGGTCAGCCACGTCGACGGTCAAGGGGTGTCTCACAGTAACATTAGTTATATTAAAGATATATAGTTGAGACGGTGTTGAATCTACCTTTTTGAATTGAGACGGAATTACTGCTACTCAGATTTGTTTCATCTCCCCTAAATCTCCCTCTCTCAGTTTATGTGGTATTTTGTGAAGACCAAAAGTTTATACGATTGAACCTAGCTTTGTATTTACACTAGTAAGGTAAAAAGAATTTGGAAATAGTATATTATATAATATATCTTATTATTATATTATTATTAGTCTTTATTATTGTATACTATTTATTATTTTCGACTCAATTATAATTTTACTATTTTTTATTCAGTTCCACAACTCAATTACGTAAATTATTAATAATAAATATTAAATAATGAAATATAAGTTATTAAAACAATATAAACATATTATTTATCATTTTACCGTTGACTAGCTTTGATCATACGCTAAAATACTGGGTATTACAGTCTTCCTTCCTTAAAAAGAACTTCGTCCCGAAGTTCACCCAAACTTAAAGGTATCATCATACTACTACCATTACACATTTCTCGAGAAAAGACGACTACAAAAAGATAGTATTACAGTCTATCTGTAATACTCCGCTGAACCGAAGACGATATTCGGGTGGGGTGCCCCAGGAAGAGATCCATTAATAGGCTTAAATGACTAGTACTTAAAGGGATTGGAATTACTACTCTTATCAACAAAAAGCAGATTATTTTCTGGTTATCCATGCGAAAGAGCTCCACATAGGCATGCTTGGCTGAGAGTAGTCTTATGATGGGTGACCTCATGGGAAGGTTCCCGGGATGCGCATGAGTGAGGACAATGCGCTGTAAAGGACCCGTATTTATCTATAGGCCATGTACATAGCCTGGCGAGCTATCGTGAGTGACCGCTCTAGACCTTAGGTTTGAGCCGGGGTATTGCAAGTGGTATCAGAGAAACTCTATGACCGTCTGGTGGCCCTGTGGTCTGGAATACCCGGGTCGCCAACCTAGCAGGGGAGAATTCTGGGATTGGCTCGGTTGCGGTCAGATGCTGCCAGGCGCAACGAGGACGTTGCGTTCTTCATGTAGGGGTGTGCAATACTCCACTGAACCGAAGACGACATTCGGATGGGGTGCCCCTGGAAGAGGTTCATTGTTAGGCTTAACTGACTAGTGCTTAAATGGATTGGAAGTACTACTCATATCAACAAAGTGCACTTTCTTTTTTTGATTGTCCATGCGAAAGAACTCCACGGTTAAGCATGCTTGGCTGACAGTAGTCTTAGGATGAATGACCTTCTGGGAAGGTTCCTGGGAAGCGCATGAGTGAGGATAAAATGCGCTGGAAAGGACTCGTGTTGATCTGTGGGCCATGTACACAGCCTGGCGAGCTACCTGAGTGACCACTCCTGACCCTAGGTTTGGGCCGGGGTGTTAAACTATCCCCCTTAAAGAAAACTTCGTCCCCGAAGTTACACACTCAACACAATACTGCTTCACAACTATATGGAACTTAATGATACTTACAACTATATACACATAATATAAAGAACATAACTCAGCAACAACTTTACTATATTAAGAACATAATAAAAATAGTGCCACATAAGAAACATAATATTACTTTATTAAAGGAATCAAAGTATCGAGATTTCAGTAGTATCACACTCTACCCTCCTATAAAAAAGACTTCGTCCCGAAGTTTACTAGTCACTACTTTATTAGAAATACTACAAATAATAACCCAAATCCATCCATTATTCAATATATGAGTTGAGTCCACATACTAAGTAATACGTGCATATTCTAGACACTTTATTTACTGTTTTGGCAGGTATTTCTACGCGCAATTGTTAGCTTTTAGCTATTATTTCTCCCGAAACGGGTTACTTTGGACTTTCTATGATTTTATTGTAGGAATGAATGGAAGTGATCTAAATCAAGCTTTTATCCGTCCCCGGAGGCAAATTTAGG
>JAOWBH010171804.1:0-10575 GCA_028566215.1 Silene coronaria
TGTGGGTTGAATTTGGTCTGGAAAGATTTAAAGGGTAATCGCAAGAAATAGGGTTGTTTATGAATTGGATTATTCAACTGTAAAAATTTGGGGTTGTTTAAGGTGATTTTAGATGTAAAATTAAGAAGTAAAGGGAGAGTGAATTAAAGTGGAGGGAGGAGTAATTAACGACGAGTCATTACCGGTTTTTTATTAATTTGGTCAAACTCCGACCGAAATGTAGTGTTTTGCAACTTTTTTTAAGGTTGTGTTTTTCAAACTTTTTTTCTAAAGGTAGTGTTTCGCAAAAAAAAAAAAAAATTAAAAGGTTGTGTTTTACAAAATAATCCTTGATATAATATATGATTTTATGTCCTATAATTTATCTGATGAACTGATATGTTTTATTTGATTGCAGATTTTCGGGTTGGAATAATATTGTAAAGATTACATAATTTGAGATTGTAACGTCAAACTTGCAATTCGAAAAAGTAAATGATGAAGGTTAATAATTTTGAAAAAGATAGCATAATATATTAGAGTTAGTAGTAATTGTTTCCTTGTAGAAGAGGTAAAATATAAATCTAATATAAATAGTGTTTGTTTCCGTGTATAGAAGTTAAAGTATACGTTTAACTTGACAGATGCAAATTTTATTTAATAAAACTGACCCAACTTAGAATACGTTTAAATTAAGGGGCTATGTTGTGGTGAATTTAGACCTGGCAAACAGGTCGAGTAGTATCGGGTTCGTGTTTTTGTCACCTTTAAATGGGTCATGACCCCCAACCCTAACCCGGCCCAATTAGATAAATGGGTCACTTGTGCCAACCCTAACCCAACCCATTTATTTTTTCAATAACCCAACCCGGCTTGTGTAACCCATTTAACTTTTAACATATCAATTTCAACCCATTGAACCCGTTTAACCCAGCTAACCCGTCCAACCCGTTTAACCCAGCTAACCCGGTTAGGTTAAAATGTATTGTTCACTACGGCTGCTGTGAAAAAATTTATTCTTTGTAACTTTTTTTATTGTACAAGGCCCAAAAAGGTTAATTGACTTACTTTGAGTTTAAACGGGTTGAGCAAATCATGTGATAACCCAATTATAACCCATTTAAATAAATGGGTTATTCGTGTCGGGTTGGTGTCGCAAGAACTCAACCCTAACCCGACCCATATAACTTTGAGTCGTGTTCGTGTTGACCCAATTACATAAACGGGTCAAAACATCCTGACCCCAACCCGCTAATTTCGTGTCGGGTTCGTGTCGGGTTTTCGGGTCGGATCAACAATTGCCGCCTCTGATGGTATTCAATAAGACAGGTACACATCAAAGAGTAGTGAATGTTAGGTGGGAAAACTACTTGAGAATTTTATTCACTTAGCAGTAAGGGAGATTAACTCGACTCGGTTCTTACCAACTCAAAACTACATGAATTGATTAAGGTAGCTTGCCGAAATTAACGCAATCGAAAAACTAAACCACATGACATTGATATGGTATAACCCAATCTAAACTTGAATTATATAACTCATTAGACAGATTTACTCACTACCCCAACCCGGCTTGCCTTAGCCCACGAAAAAGAAGAAAATAAATAGTATAGGTCAAACTCACTACCCGACTTGTAGCCTAGTCTACTCGCTCGCATCTTATCGATCTGTGTCAGACCCAAGCTTCAATTTTGAGATCATAACCCACTTAGCTTGTGAAGAATAGAAAAGAAAAACAAATAATCCGGCTTACCATACCCGCTCTAGTCCGCCAAATCGATCCGATTCTGGACCCAAACATAAAGTAGCCCGACCCTATCCAGTGTCCAGCTCTATCCACATTTCACACCTTATAAATTCAACTACTAATCATGGCATTTTTATCACAATTAATTTAGTATTTACCCGTAACTGTATCGTAAGTGTAGATCAATGTGAATAATTACCGAGCCGCAACGACATTAGCATAAGTAGATAATGTTTTTTACTTCCTATTTTAATTAACAAAGTCAATAGTAAGTAGATATGTTATGCTTTGGTGAAGAAAAGAGGGTTTAAAGCCTAAACACAATTATAATTTATAATTTATAATACTTTGTAGTTTAGTAAATTGGAGACACACTACTCGTACCTTTTAATTACATGCATGCACTTCATGCATTTTCTCACAAATCTTTTACAATAAAACGGAACATTCATACCTTCTTACTCACTTTTTTGTCAAATTGAGAATGCATAATATCAACTATGTTTACATTCACTTTAATTTTTTTCACCTTAATTATTAGGATAAATCCAAATTATTCTATGGATGGATTAGCAGTCGGACAAAGTAGCTCAAACTCCATTTTATTCTAATTATATGAGTTATCGGGTCGAGAAAACATACTTTTATATTTATTATGTTATTATAGTTTTAAACAACTCAATTAGTATTTTGACTAGATTCTACTAAAAACCGTACGATGCGGGTGTCTCCGCGTGCGGCTCAAAAGGCTATCTACATCTGATCCCTAATAATCTAACGATAAGGGGCCTTTTCATACATTTTTTGCTCAAGTAACTTATTTTTCATAGTTCGATATGATTTTTCAATAAAGTTGGAGGGACCAACATCCAGATTTTGTGTTCCACAAATATGCAACGTACTACTTCAAAGTCAACATCAAAGTCAATAATTATCTTTATTTGAAGAAGAATTTTAAACCATGTTTAAAATTATAAATAGTAGTACACCCTAATTTGTGACTTTTTACAACTTAATTGATAAGCCAAATAAACCATGCTTTCCTTCATGAAAATCTATAACCTTTCTCAAATATTATTGATCATCATGCTACTTAATCTTTCATGCTTATGTAACACCGCGAGCTCTAACGTTACATGCATAGATCGAGAAAGACAAGCTCTACTCGACTTCAAGCAAGGCTTTGATGTCGAATTAAGCCATGTCGTCTCTTCATGGAAAGGCGAAGATTGTTGTCAATGGCAAGGTGTTAAATGCAACAATAAAACAGGACATGTTATATCACTTTCCCTTGGATACGCCGGTTTGAAGGGTAAAATCGTCAATTCACTCCTCGAGTTAAAGCACTTGACACACTTGGATCTTAGAGGAAGTGTCTTAAACAACATCCCTTCTTTTATAGGATCATTAAGTAAGTTAACATATCTTAACCTTTCACAAGTTCATTACCCTTCAACTAAGATCATTCCTTATGAACTTGCTAATCTTACTTCATTACAAGTTCTTGATCTTGGTTATAGTTCTAACATTAAATGGTATGATAATTACATTTATCACCCTACTTCTTCTTTAGGTGATTTTAATGGTCTTACTTCTAACAATCTTTCATGGGTTTCTAAGCTTTCGTCGTTACAATATCTCGATTTGAGCCATGTTAGGCTTTCTAATGCTACAAATTGGCTTAGCTCAATAGCAAACCTTCATTTCTTGGAGCATTTGCAGTTGTATAATTGTCACCTTCCTATGCCAGAACAAATCCCATTTTCGAGTTTTTCAGATGTTAGATATCTTACTCAGCTCTCATTTCTTCGTCTTGGGACTAATCGTCTAAACTCGAGTATTTTCGACTGGTTTTCCGATATCTCCACTAACCAGCTTAAGCATCTTGATCTCAGAGGAAATTTGTTTAGTGGAGAACTACCTGACATTCTTTGGAATGTTACTTCCCTTGAATTCCTTGATCTTTCGGACAATGCTTTTCAAGGTGGTTTCCCTCAAGATCTCCTTCAAAGACTTCCTAGCCTTGCTCATCTTAGCATTGCTAGAAATAACTTTTCAGGTCAATTCCCGGAATTTCGAGCAAATGGTAACAATACATCTCTTCAGACTTTCGACATGTCCTCGAATCGGTTTTCAGGTAATATCCCTGCATTTTTGGGTGATATCACTTCTCTTACAAAGCTTAACCTCTCATATAATCAATTTAAAGGGGGTATCCCAAAATCTTTCAGCAAATTACATAACTTGCAGTTGTTAGACTTGTCTTCTAACGGGTTGGGTGATACCGAATTTAATGTCAGTTTTTTCGACAGCATTTCACAGCTTTATAATCTCAGAGATTTAGATGTTTCAAATAACTTCCTTTATGGTACTATATCTGAAATTCACCTGAACAACTTTGTTAACCTGAGTGTTTTAGACATGTCTGACAATTTCATTACCTTGAATTTTAGTCGAAATTGGATACCGCCTTTTCAACAGGCTAAGCTTTTGATGCTTGGTTCCTGCAATATAGGACAGGAATTTCCGAAATGGGTTATGACACTAAATAGGCTATCTACTCTAGATTTATCTAGCTGCGCTATTTCTGATGAAATTCCAGATGGGTTTTGGAAACATTTTAGTGGGTCGAACATTGAGTACTTAAACATGTCGAATAATAAGATACATGGATCTTTGCCAAAAGATTTGCTCCTGAATTCAACTCAGTTTCCGAAGACCATCATCGATTTAAGCCACAACCTTTTGGATGGTCCTATTCCTCCGACCCTTATGAACTCGACCACATTATCCCTCTCAAACAATAAGTTCTCCGGGTCCATCTCTTCTCTGTGTACAGCTCCTCAAGGTAACCTAATGTCTCTCGATCTGTCCAGCAACTTACTGTCAGGAACAATTCCTGATTGTTGGGAGCGATGGAGGTCACTAAGCATCCTGAACTTGGCAGACAACAGCTTTTCAGGACAGGTTCCTAAATCTATAGGGTCTCTGACGTTCTTAAGGGCACTTCATGTAAGGAAGAACAATATGTCTGGTAATTTGCCTTATTCACTGAGAAACTGCTCTTCCCTACAAGTGCTTGACCTTGACGACAACAATTTTTCGGGGAGTATACCAGTTTGGATCGGAAAAAGGCTTAAAAATCTTCTAGTCCTTTCTTTGAGGAAAAACCAGTTAAGTGGGAAAATACCCTCAAGTTTATGTCAAATTTCAACACTTCATGTCTTGGATCTTTCAGTTAACAGTTTATCAGGAAGGATTCCAAGGTGTTTCGACAATTTCACTGCCATGTCGAAAGGATGGTCTTTCAATCCTTATTTTGTACAGCCGATTTGTCTTGGGTACAGCTTTTGGGGATCTGCACAATATGCTGACATTCTGTTACTTGAACTGAAAGGAATAGAAAGAGAGATTCCGAGCAAGCACGTGCTGATAAATTTCATCGATCTTTCTCATAACAAGCTTACTGGTGAAATTCCAGGGGAATTGACCAGATTAGTGAACTTAATTTCCTTGAATCTGTCAAGAAACAACTTAATTGGAAGAATTCCCAATGATATTGGACAGATTAAATCATTGGATACCCTGGATTTGTCTAGAAATCGTCTCGCTGGAGAAATTCCCTCGGGTTTGTCAAGTTTATCTCAACTTGGGACCCTGGATTTGTCACACAATCACTTGACCGGGCGAATCCCTCCTGGAACTCAGTTGCAGAGCTTTGAAGCACTGGCTTTTGTCGGGAATCATGGACTTTGTGGTGCACCACTATCAGCTTGTCCTGAAGATGAGAAACCTACACCAATGTCGCCTGGTGTTAGAGGTATTGAGAAAGATGATGATAGTGAGATCTGGATGCGGCAGTTTTATACAAGCATGGTTATTGGTTCGGTAGTAGGATTTTGCTGCGTCTTATTCGCTTCCCTGAAGATACTCCAGGAAGAACATTCCCGGACAGTTCAAGGGCGACTCAAATCTCGCAGTTATTTATCTGACATCATAGAAAGCTGGACATGGTTCCAACAGTGATAAGTTTAGGGTAATTTGTACTTTCTACTTTATTTCGAATTTAGATTGTGTACACATTATGATATCAGTTTGTTTAGTTTGGTTATCCATGTACATTTTTATATTGGTAAAACAGAGAAACAATAATTTTCAAATCACACAGAAAGATGACAATTGACGAGGAACTGCTTTTGTGGAGCTACAATTGGACAATTTTGATTCTGACGGGTCGTTAATTAGCTGACGTCCGCTAGTTGTCAAGTAGTAGTAGAGCTGGCTTGGTAAACACAAGATTGAAAGACGAGCACAACAGAACACTTCAAAGAAGCTCCTCTGGAACAAACTCGAAGAAAACCAAGAAGTCAGACCCTGAGTCAAGTACTCGGACCGAGTTTTACATTCTGGCATCCAGCAGTGAGATTTTTCTCCTGATCCCAAGGTTTCCATGGGTGGTTTACTGGTTTGCCTTCCCAATCTCTTGGTAAAATACAAGATTGGAAGACAAGACCGGAACAGTGCACTTTAAAGGAAGCTCCTCTGGAACGAACTTGAAGAGAACCGAGAAGTCAAACCCTGAGTCAAGTTCTCAGGATCGAGTTTTACATTCTGGCGTCCAGCGGTGAGATCTTTCTCCCGATCCCAAGGCTTCCATGGATGGCTGCCTTCCCAATCTCTATCCTCGGGCTGGTGCTTGCCCTTCTTAGACTTTTTTACCGGATGACTTTTGTGAATCTCTTCTTTGTGTTTTTGCACAAGAGACTTTGATCTCTTGGCTTTGTTATATTCGTCAACCAAAGCCGCATCAGCTGAAGAAATTTTGGACATCACTTCATTAGACGCGAGGGCTGTTGCTTGATTATAGGCTTCTAAGTAGCTGCAAGGAATAAAAACTTAATTATCAGAAAACATTATCCTACCTCCATCTTATTATTATATAGTCTCCTAAACTTTGTCGGTCACCTTGATCATTACTACTATAAATATATGTGAAGGAACATTGTCAAATTAGACATGTTTGAATTATTGAAACAACTATTTTCAGAAGTCAAAAAGTGTGAGAGAATGGCGGTAAAGGTGAGACTATCAAAGTAAAGGAGGACAATATATACGAGATAAAAGGAGTATTTGGGGAATATAATAAATAAACTAGAAATGTAAAGATGTTGAGCCGGTAATAGTACTTCATCTTTGCCTTCTGAGCTCTGTCTGAAGGGGTGTCTGTCCAAGCACTCGTATCTCCACGACCTTCTTTAGCATTTCTACTGAAGGTTGTGGAATGCATAGGCATACCACCAGGCTGTAAAAATATCACGTGAAAATTAGTCTAGTAGCAAATAAAAAAGGACAAATAATAGATAAAACAAAACTACATCTATACATCATTTGTTACACTAATACATCAAATTATCCACGTACATCGGTACATGTGTCCGGGCAAGAATATGAAACTTGGACACCGTTATTTTGAATCAGAGCATGTCAACATGAGGATTTTTATTAAAGAAAAAAGGTGACACCAATCCTTGGAAACACGTCCGTTTCACTTTCTAATAAGGAATAACACCATACGACGGAAGGAAAAAAATTAAACAAGGGGAAAAAACAAAAACAAAATGAAGGAACAACTCCCGCTTAGAATGAAACCAAAATTTGGTAGGTCATACCTTTCTTTCGGGGGGTAGATCTGTCATCCATTCATCTCGTTTCGGCGGTAGTTTCACCTCTAACTCTGCCAGCAACACATCATCCCCTTCCATAGACAACCCTGCCAATGAACAAAATAAACACTCATTTCCAAAGTTCTACCTTTTACCATAAGACTGAAATAGCAACTGATTTCACATTCGAAAAGCAATTATCATAATTAATCTTCTTGTATTCCTCACCTTGTGACTGCCTCCATAGTGCAGCTTCACGCATTGATCGTAGTTCCACCTTCATTTCTTCTTCCTCTTCTTTCTTTTTGATTTTATCATCCAATGCTTTCCTCTAAACACAAACAAAACAGCCAGGTCAAGAGTGGCAGAGATAGCAAATCATAATCATAATCCTTGAGAAGAAAATATGTCGAAGGCTATGCACTTATGCTCCCAAATAACAAGCAGGTACAAGGCCAAAACTGGTGGACAGTCATTTTGCCCAGAAGGATCACAGTATGAAGAAAAACCATAAGGCCACATACACAAAGCGCAAATTTCAAGGCCAAAGTTGGTGGACAATCTTTCGGGGATTTTGCCCACAAGGATCGCCGTATGGAGAGAAACCATAAGACTGCATACACAAAGCGCAAATTTCTCTCGACATACAGACGAGATAATAAAAAACCAAGAATAAAGTCTCTAATAGAAATATGGAAGGCAGATGAATTTTCAGATGCTTTGTTGTTCATAATGCTTAAAAATGAAGGGTAATGTGCCTACTACTGTCGCCACTACCACAACCTGTGTCTATTATTACTACTACTATTACCACCACCACCATCTCAATTCTCAACCACTAATACTAAAGGGTCTTCCCCTACTGCCATTTACTACCACATAAGATTTGGTCTTGATTAGCTTCAAAGGAGATGTACTAAAAAAAAAAAAGACTTTAAAAGAAACATGGGTCAGAAATGCGCAAAAACATACTATCACATATGGCCATGCTAGAATCTCACTTTATCAGGATCTTGAAGATCTTTGAAAGCCTTGTTTAGTTTGATAAATGCTTGATGGGCTTGGGGATGAGTGCACTTGTCAGGATGCACCATGAGAGACAGTTTCCAGTACCTGAAAAGATTAGCAATTACATCCCATAAAGAAATGATAGGTAGAAGAAAGAAAGGATGTAAGATGATGAAGAGAAACCAAGGAACCAGGCATGAAGTAGTATCACCTGGCCCATTTACGTGTCATCAAATATACCATTACCTAGTACCTCAAAGATCCTAGCCTAGTTGAACATTATTTTTACTATATAACTATCATTACCATTACCTAGAAACTCATAATGAAAATTGGCTAGGACATTGCAGCATAGACACGATAAGTAGTTCGATTTTTGTGTGCTAGACTGCTAAGATCTTTACGGGAAACTACAGATATGGGCCCACTGCCATAGTACCATAGATCCACAGCCTTCTCTATCATTTGTTTTTTAGACAATGACATTTAGTTTAGTATCCTTAACTGAGTTTAACAATACAGCCAGCTCATGTTCCATCACTACTTCCTCCTTCGTTGAAATCAATTACTTTGTGGCTTTATCAATCTTTTCAAGTTGATTTCAGCATCAACCATCACCAGAATAATTCACAACTACCACGGACCAGAAACATTAACCACATTTGATGACTGGATCGCCGAGAAGCCCACCACAGCCCAGTCTATACCAACTAAGCATGCACAAAAGATATAAGCCACTGACCTTTTCTTCAAATTTTCAGCAGCCATCTTGTGGTTCACTCCCACAATATCATAAGGGCTGTTGGCATCCGCTCCCATAATCCTCGTAACCTGATGAAACAAATTGCATAATGGTAAGTTCCATAAGAACAACATCCATCAACACATTTTGAATTAAACTCGTTATTTCCTCACCAAAAAAAAAAAAAACATGTTTATGTAAAAGTTCTAAATCCAATGTATCAACTAGAGCTGGCAAATAGTGATCCGACCTGATAATCCGACATGAAGTTAGCGGATTTGGGTTGAGACATGTTGACCCATTTAAGTAATTGGGTCAACACGAAATTTAAATGGGTTGGTTAGGGTTGAGATCTTACGAACGAATAACCCATTTAATCTAAATGAGATGTTTAAATCTTTCATTTTTACTAGACTACCGCACAACATTTGAAAAAGAAAGTATAATTTTCTCTTTCACGCTTTGTTTAAGTCATCTTAGATGTGAAAGAATTTGACCATGTCAATTGGGTTAACTAGGTTAAATGGGTCATTCGGGTTAAATGGGTTGAGTAAGGTACAAGCTGTTCAAAGATAAATGGGTTCAACAAGTCGGGTTGGGTTATAAAAAAGTTAAATGGGTTGGGTTAGGGTTGAGGTGTATGACCCGTTTAACTAAAATGGGTTGAGTTAGGGTTGAGGACTATATGACCCATTTATATGTGGCATGAACAAGAACCCGACACGACACGACCTACCTGCTTGCAAGGTCTAGGACTATCAACCACAGTAATGATAAAAGTCTTGGGGTAAATCAATGATGATGCTAGTAATGTAGCATAAATGAGTCAACGAGAAACACAATTTATCAAAGTTGGATATTCAAACCTCTTCAAAACGCTCCGCTTCGTTAGTTGATGCAGCCTCTGTGACAAGAGCAGGAGGTGGTGGCCCTACAAACTCTCCATCATCTAGATCCAACTCAGCCTCCCTGCAAATGTCAATCTAAGTCAGCTGACAGAGTCATTGGAGGAACTAGGCACGATCAGCAGCTCAGATATGAGCTTATATTCATGCACTTAATCTAATGGGTTCCGAGGTTCTATCGTACATCAAGTATTTTTTTTTTATCATTTAGAATGTAAAGAAGTATTATACCTGCCTAATCCCATTAATATTGTCCTCATTTGATTTTGACTAGATGTCATATTCACGATTTCAAGATAAATTATCATTATTAGCCCTTGACCTAAGAATTTAAGATGTTGAGGTACGACATAGCTTTATCATTCCCTTCCCACTAAAAGTATCAACGGAGTGGAGGGAGTATGTTGCGGAACATTGAGCTAGTGACTGTATGGGAAGTTCACTTTTTTTTTATTTTACTAAATTACTAAATTCAGATAGAAGCGAATTATTTTGGGTTGGATCAAAGAGGAAATAGCGCAGTACAAACGG
>JAOWBH010171815.1:0-10575 GCA_028566215.1 Silene coronaria
GTTTGATTTTGATGTATAAGACATTAATATTAGTTGTCATTTTACAACTTGGTGGCCTTTGAATGACCAAAGTGTATATGTTGGTTATAATGCTCTTCAAATTCCCTTTATTTTAACACGTATATTGATTTTTTTTTGCCGTGTCCCGTGTCCTAAATATTTTTTAGCCGTACCGCGTGTCCGTGTCCGTGTCCGTGTCCGTTTTCGTGCAACCTAGCTCATCGACTCATATCACGAATGAAGTTTAAATAGACAGATGTATATCATGTATTACAAAGTATTGGAGAAGACGATTTCTCAATAAGTAGTTGAGAAACCATTTCTCTGTACCCTTTTTGAGTATCTTTCGTGCCCTTTTTATTAGTAAACGGTGGGTTAACATGCCTCTTTCATTAAGTAACCGTTATCGTAAATAATTAAATAACGCACTCTTTTTAACAATAGATAGTAACCTATTTATATTAACACCACTATTTTTCAATATACTTACACATTTATAACTTTTGGTATCATGTTTATTTCAAATTATAATTGATCTCTTAAAAAATTTATTGAGAGACCGTCTCTTAGGAGACATACTCTGACTGTATTTACAAGGAAATTTGTTAAACGGAGTCATTTTATTGTAGAGTTGTTATAAAAGGTCAATTCGTTAGTGACAGTAAGTCATACAAGTATACAACAATGTTCTTCACCAAAAAAAAAAAAAAAAAAGTATACAACAATGTAATAAGACACTAAAATCATTTCAATACAATTTCTTTCTTAAACAAATACCGTTATTGGATAGATTGTTTTTGTGTACCCTTTATAATCTCATTGTTTCTTCATACAATCATATATGAGAGGGATGCATAAACCAAATTTAGTTTCTGATAGAGATTAATCTGTCAAATTGTATGCAATAATTCATCTACCATTGCATATCCATATTAATAAACACAAGCACGTTAATTAATCTTCCACATAATTCTTAAACATCTAAATTAAAGAAAGAAATTGACACAATGGCGATGATAAATCTCACACAAAAGCGAGGACAAGACTCTAATAAAAGAAAAGCAAGAGTAATCTTAATCCATGTGTTAAATGAAATTCTAGAGAATGAAACTGACACATCGACGATTATAAATCTCACACACAAGCAATGACAAGACTCTAATAAAAGAAAAGCAAGAGTAATCTTAATCCATGGGTTAAATAAAATTCGTTGAAAGCGAAGCTTTAATAAATTATTCGTTATAATAATAATAATCAGTGAAGTGTTGGCATGTCACCTTTATGGATTGCTTGAGAGTTGAGAAGTATTGACATTGACTCACTTCCCAGTCAATAATCTTTTTTTTAGGGAATTCCTAGTCAATATTCACCTAAAGCGGTATTAAATTTGTGTTAAAAAAAACCTAAATTATCAGTCAAATTTATTGAGCTCATGTACAACATTATGAGAAAGTCACCAATTATACATATAATTGCCCAACTCATGGTATAATATTGTATTTTTAGGCACATAATGAATAGGTAATGCTAGATAGAATCATAATTCGGTTAGTCAGTTTAACATTTGTGAATAATGTAATACGTAGTGACAGATATTAGGAGCCTATTAGTAGGGACGAGCACACCGCAAAAACAATGAAAAACCCAAAAATTAAAACTGCCTTTTCATATTACTTGTTCGCCCCTAATCGTTATTTTAAATTCCACTCGTAATAAATAGGTAAAGTCTTTCATCAATTAGACAATTAGATGGAATGAGTCTTTGCTTTGTTGTTTTCTAAGATTTTTTTTTTTTTTTTTTTTTTTTTTTTTTTTTTTTTTTAAATATTTTAAAAATTTTTTTTTTTTTTTTTTTATTTTTTTTTTTTTTTTTTTTTTTTTTTTTTTTTTTTTTTTTTCAAGATGGTAAACATGTGTTTTTTTATATTCTTAGTCAACCCCACGCGGTTTACTTTTTAGTCATTCAACTCAAGCAAAGGTCATAAGGTCACTAGTATTTGTTTGCTTGACTAATTTGATAGTGTGACAAAATACAAGTCAACCAACTTGTTATATGGGTCGTGTCTTCTCAATCAAAGGCATTGAGCAACTTTAAAAATTAAACATTCCAAACTTGATGGCTTTTTAGTGAGCATAGCATGTTTATTATTATTAGCTACTTAGTTAATTTACATGTAAAAAAAAAATATGTAGAGTTTCATTTTGAACGTAATTTTTTTAAAGTTGGATTGATTATGAAACTTGAAATTTGTTTTCCTTGAATAGATATAATAGAATCTGGACCTGACCATAATAACGGGACATGACGATCCGTCCGGTTTCACGAGTCCAAGATTCTCCAACCTTCCCAGCAAAACCCCCGTGACCGGTCCAGGCTTAAAACTCTTGGGTCAGGGATAAGCCAGGTTGAAAAAAAAAAAAAAAAAAAAGGCACGGGGTAGAGTTAGGGCTAATTAAACATATATGAGCCCGACCTTAACAAGGGTTAGTTTAGGGCTAGGGTTAGCTTGAACCGAGTCGGTATGTGGCCAGGTTTAGTAGAATTACATGTCTTTCGATCCATGGCATCCACCATTACACAAGCGTAGTTTATACCAACTATTATAGCTAGGGAATTTCATTATGCTTATTTATCTTGATGATAAAGCATAATAAAGCAAGTAGTCTTTTATGTTTTACTCCCTCCCGTACTCTATATTCTTCCCTATTTCCTAAAACGGATTATTCGGGTTTTCTTTCCTTTCTTATTTTGGTAAGTTTTTTATTAATATTATACTCTCACCTCTCTCAAATCACCAAACTCCACCATCTTTTTTATTAATATTTAATCTTAATTATTTCTATTTCTTTCCAATCACCAAACCTCACTCATATTCTTATCCCCATAATATAATACTCTCTCCCTTAAACTTTGTGCCCACCACAAAGGGAAAAATTATAAAGTATGGGAGGGAGTATAAAATACGAAGTATTCATACTTCGTAATCATTAAAACTTTGTTAATGTAATATAATTATTAATCGTTAAAACTTTGTTAATTTAATATAATTATTAATTCAGTAGAAGTATACATACCCAAAAAAATGAACATCACGAAGTTAAAAATATTATTTAATAATATACGGAGTATTTCAAACTTAATGACGAATAATTTAGATAAAAACAAATACTCTAAGAGCGATATAATGAAATATCGTGTCAAGCTAAACAAATCTAACAAATCAAGTCATGTATCTTTGTGCAACAAAAACCTAGAAAAATAATAATTCCCTCGAATTATCTGAAAATCTATTATTATAACTTCAGCTCCAATTGCTTCTCCTCTTCTTGCTTATAACATTCTTTTGCAGAAGATAATATATTGTTTTGTTGATAAGGTGCACATGCAGCAATCCTGAAAAAATATTTATAAAAACAATTGTTAATAACAAACATTTCGAATCGTAAATCTGACAATAATACAAACAGTTATGTAACAAAAATACAAAATACATGATAGTGATAATCGCGTGCATGACCATGAAATAGTACACTTCTAATTTGTTTTTACCATATTATTTTTCTAAAAATAATTATTTTATATAAACATATTATCCTTTGTTTATATAAACATCTACACATGGAATATATAGATGATTAATTTGTAGACAATGATTTGTTTTAACAAAATAATGTTTGAAGATTAAACGAAATAATTATAATTATTTTTATAACCAGTTTGACAGATTTTAATGCTGACGGGGTTTAAACTCAAGACCATGAGCACACAATTACTATAACTTTACCGACTAAGCTAGTTAAGATCAGTTCTACGTGTAAAACAGATTCAGCATCGAATTTTCAACTCCCACAAACACACATATAGGCTAAATAGTAGCTAATGTAACTCGTTAGACTTGTTCTATATGTACAAGTAGTACTAGTCGATTATATGAGTTATTTTAAAACCGATTCATATATATATATACAACGATCTTAAACAAAAATTTATCGACTTTACCTGTCCTTTCTTTTGTCCATAAAACGATGAAGAGTTCTTCTTCTAGCAATTGGTAGATCCAATAATCCATGTGAAAGATGAGTCGTTATATGATTATTGTTCGATGACGCGTTAATAACTCCACCTTGACTTGCTAAATTAATAATTTCTTGAGCCATTTCTTCATGCAAATCTTCTAACAATATCACTTTTCCTTCGTAAATTATTGTCATGTTTGCCTTTGTACTCTTTTTAGGCTCTTCTATTGGCTTCGCGGTTTCTCTGATAAATAGAAATCACTAGTTAGTCTTGTGTAAAACGGTTTTACGTAATGTTATTAAAAGTGATTTTTTTTTTAAATAAGCGTTTTTTACTAATTAATTATCAAAATGGGTCGACTATCAAATTTATTACCCAAAATGGATCCACGTAGGATCGGATTTATCGACTTGGTTTATTGTATTATCCCTTTTCCATCTCAACGGACTCAAAAAAAGAAAAAAGTAATCAAAACGCCATCCCCTGGCGTTTTCCCAATTCTCTTTTTTTTTGAGTCTGTTGGAGTGGAAAAGGGATAATACCAAGTCGCCAAGCGACCTGGCGATTTGACTCCTCAGCCCAGGTTCGATAAATCCGATCCTACATGACCATTTTTGGTAATAAATTTGAAAGTCGACCCACTTTGATGATAATTAATTAGTGAAAAACGTCTATTTTGAAAAAAAATATTCAATTAAAGTTATATATCGCTATCAAATCATGGTCATATTAACAAAAATGGTAACCCATCTCAAACAAGAATATGTGAATATTTTTTGATAAAGTGGATTATTAGTTGGGATATTATAATTTGAAAAATAACTCCACGTGCTATATTAAAATTTAATTCCATTTTCACTATTTAGTAAAAGTAAAAATATATTCTTCTCCAAACTCTATTAACCATATGAAAAAAAAAATATATATATCGAATCTTAACAGGTTTGCTAGTCATGTCATTTTGAACCATTATTCTAATTTTTTGTGGCTAATATTAACAGATTCTAAAGATAAAAATTCGGGACGTTAAGATAATAAGAATCTTTGATATAATTTGATTAGATTAACATAATAAAATACGGCATATTACAAAAATTTTCCTAAGAGACGGACTCTAAAAAAATTCATATGTAAAACCTTTTCCATAAGGATAGTTTTCAAGAGTATACTCAATGATTGAGTCCAAGGTAAGACGGTTTCACACTATATCTCATTAATTAATATAGGGTAAGACGATTTTACATACTTAATAACACAGATGGGTGAATTAACCGCATCTCTCGGAAAAATATTACTAAGCTAGTGGGCTAGTAAGGATTATCGTCCCAAAATTTTTTTCCTTCTAAATTTTTAATATATTTAACCGCGAGTTCAAATCCTAACTCTGACACGTAACAATATAAAATTATACGTAAGAACGCAATGTTTACCTGGAATGATCCATGTTCTTCGCAGTTTCATGGAGATTAAGAGAGGATGATGAGCTTGTCAATGGAAAGAGCTCCAAAGACTTATTATCTTCAACCGAAATCAACTCATTTACGTTCTGTACTTCATCTATACCATCTGGTTTAGTCTGAATTTGAGTCGGGTATAACGAATACGTGCCCCCTTCCATGTCAACCCTTGGAGAAGTAATATTACCAAAACCAATATTATCACCCAAAGACCTTCTTTCTTTCAAAAATTGGCTAAAACGGTTGCATGTTCTTGCAAAATTAGACTTAATCCTCATTTTCTCTTGTGCCCTTGTAAACATTTCTGATCCCATAATTTTATCGTAAAACCGTTTTACAGGAGATTAATAACTTAGAAACTTAAGCAATTTTTGATACAATTAGAGAGTAAATTTGTAGTAGAAATATGTAAATGATGAGAGAATGAAAATATGAGAAGATTATGAGATAGGAGATGATAATATATACTATGAGCTAAGGATTAGGAATAGTGGGGTTGGTTGAGTTAAATAAAATAAAATAAATATTTATTAAATAATAAATTAAATTAATTAATAAATGTGGAAAAAGGTAGTTAGGTTGGTTCCTGGAATGATCATATATTATACGACTCTTTATTATTATTATTAATTATTAATAGTATTTGTCACATGTTAATTGTGTGGCATCGCAAGAATAGTAGTGTTGATGATTTCTTTGGCCGACATCAATCACTTTCGGAGTACAAAATTTGAAAATGAGAATCAAGTCTAAACTTTTGTGTGATAGCTTTTTCTAGAAATGTCATATGGGATTTACCAAAATACCCTAAAATATTCTCCATAATAACTTGTTAATATAGGATGTCTACTAAATTGTTTAGAAGGATGAATGGCTTGATAAAAAAAAGTTAAAATATAAATAACATCAAATCAAAGTAATAGACAAAATCACAAAATAGTTAATTTATTCAATCATAAATAGTTTATATGTGTGATTGTGTGAATTTGCGTTCATACCGAATCTTATATTGAGTTGCCTAAATTAGTGGTATTTGTTATATGGAAATCCCATGATTTTCGGTGTATGTTTCTTATATGTAGCTTGTACTATTCCTATATATATTGGTAAATAATATTAACTCTCGCTTAGGGGATTACAATCTAATATGGTATCAGACTAGGTCTAGTCTTAATCCTAAACACCTTCTAGCCGCCTCTTTCATTGTCCTTGCCGTCCTTGTCTAGCCTCCTTGCTTCGTCCCCAAGCAGCCATGACTGACAAGGTCGACACCACCCCTCCCACAAAACTGCATCCCGTCTACTCTGTATCCAATATACAACACAAGGTACGAGTTCTTGACGGAGTCAAGGTTCCCTATTCCTCGTGGGTTAAACTTTTCAAACTCCACGCACGTGGGTACAAGGTGTTGCACCACATCAATGGCACACCTACGCCATCTAAAACCGACACTACCTACTCCGAATGGTGCGAGATCGACGCTCATGTCCTCCAATGGATCTATGGGACACTAAGTGATGATCTCCTCTCTAGGGTCTTTGAGGATTACTCTACTTCTTATAAAGCCTGGGGTCGTGTGAAAAATATTTTCACCAATAACAAAGGTGCTCGAGCCGTCGCCCTCGAGAATGAGTTCTCTAATCTCAAACTAGCTGCCCTGCTGTCCCTCGAGTCCTACTGCCAACGCCTTAAAGATTTGGTCGGGCAACTTCAAGATGTAGATGCTGCCATCTCCGATCAGCGACTAGTCTTACAACTGGTTCGGGGTTTACCCAAGGAATACGATACAACGGCTGCCTACATCAATCAGACCTTGCCTACCTTCGCTGCCGCATGTAGCATGTTGGAACTTGAGCAACAACATTATGCTATCCGAGATGAGCCCTCGACGGCTCTGGTTGCTCTCACTTCCTCTCAAACCGAGGCCTCTGATGAGCCCTCGCAACCATCATGCTCCAAGCACAATGGCCACAATCAAAAGAATGGTGGCCACAATGGTGGTCGCTCCAACAATCGTGGTCTCAAACAACCACAAACAACTAACCTATCGTCCAACTGGACCAGTGTTCAGTGGATCCCTCCACCTTGGCCTTCTCCCTGGCTCGTGCCTCCATGTCCGTATCCAACTCAACCTGGATGGAGTCAGCCCAGGTCTAATCCTTCCACTAACCGCGCGGTCTCTTCCCGTTCTACGTGGAAACCCCCTGCGTCTGGTGGCTACACCAACCCTACTCAGGCGTATGTGGCTGAACAAGAGGCGCCTCAGGCTACAGGCCTTGGACAAGCTTTTCATGCCTTATCATTCAACCCGTCTGATGGTCAATGGTACATATGAATACAGGCGCATCATCTCACCTAACTTCAGATGCAGGTACTCTCACTCACCCCTCTAAAGTCTCTCATATTCGGTCTATATTTGTTGGTAATGGCAACATTATTCCAGTTCGGGGAACGGGCACATCCACAATACCCACAAAAGATCGTACCTTGGATCTCCATAACGTCCTTTACACACCAAATATAATCAAGAACCTTATTCTGCTCGACAATTTACTAAGGATAATAACGTCTCCGTTGAATTTGACCCCCTTGGTTTTTCTGCGAAGGATCTCCAGACTGGGACAATGATTCTGAGGAGCAATAGTCATGGCGAGTTACACCCCGTGTCATCCACCAAGTCGCCCTCTGCATCCACGCCTTTTGTCGGCCTCACTTCCTCTACGTGGCATCACCGTCTTGGTCATTAGTTTTTAATCTTCTTAATAGTTCTTCTAGCATTCGTTGTAATAAGGAGCACGACTCCAAACTTTGTTCTTCAGGTCAAATTAGTAAACATCGTCGCTTACCTTTTGTTGAGTCACATTCATCCACTATTGCTCCTTTCGACATTATTCGTGCTGATTTATGGACCTCTCCGATTCTAAGTCATACCGGTTATAAATACTAACTTGTGCTAATTGAAAATTTCACCCAATTTTTGTGGATTTACCCTTTAAAATTCAAATCAAAGGTATTCACAAAATTTAATCATTTTCACTCTTATGTCAAAACTCAATTTAATTGTCCTATAAAAGCATTTCAATGCGACCTTGGTCACGAGTTTGACAACACTGAGTTTCGGACTTTTGCTAGCAATCACGTCCGCAGACGTCCCCACAAAATGGAAATCTGAACGAATGATTCAGCGTCTTAATGAAATTGTTTTAGCTCTATTAGCACACGCATCATTACCACCCAAATATTGGGTCGATGATCTTTATACAGCCACCTACCTTCACAATATTCTATCATGTCGTCTACTTCACTGTACTATCGCTCACACACTTCCGCACTTTTTCGGAAAGAACTGTCTTACACTCATATCATTTGCATGTATTTGGCTGCGTTTGCTATCCAAATCTCATTGCCAAACGTCCCCACAAACTTTCCCCTTGCTCCACTCCATGTGTCTTCCTCGGTTACCCAACTGAAAATCGCGGGTACAAATGCTTGTCACTTTCTACTGGTAAACTAATCCTTTCTCGCCATGTAACTTTCGATGAGTCTGTTTTCCCGTTAGCGTCCTATTTCATAGTTAAACCCGACTCCTACACATTTTTACAACCCGTCGACAACCCCCCGCCAGCCCACCTCTTCGACAGCTATGCCTCTCCCACCAGCTTCCCACACCACTACCCCCCCTTACCCCTACCACCACTGCCACCCTGCCACAACTCCTTCTACGCAAAGCCCCATCCCCTTTCCCAATCTCTCCCCTGGTTCCCCTGCCTCGCCTATCCCTCCGCCACCCCCTTCACCACCACCACCACCATCCCTTCTTACGCATACTATGACCACAAGAGCCATGAATGACATCTTTAAACCCAAAGCCCTTACTTCTTACCATACTTCCCCTCCACACGTCAGCCCCATACCCAGAAGCCTCCACCTAGCCCTCCGTGACCCGAACTGGAATGCGGCAATGCAGGCCGAGTTTAGTGCTTTAAAGGAGAATCATACTTGGGACTTGGTACCCCGTCCCGATGATGCAACTATCATTCGTTGTATGCAGCTGTTTCGCCACAAGTACCACTCTGATAGTACTCTTGAGTGGTATAAGGCCCGACTCGTAGTTAATGGTAAAACACAACAAGTCGGCATTGATTGTGACGAAACTTTTAGCCCCGTGGTGAAGCTTACTACTATACGTACCGTTCTTAGTCTAGCTGTTTCTCGTTCTTGGTCCATTCATCAATTGGATCTCAAGAATGCTTTCCTTCATGGTAATCTAGCTGAGACGGTCTTTATGCATCAGCCACCGGGGTTCGTTGACTCAACGGCACCTAGCCATGTTTGTCGATTACGTAAGTCACTTTATGGGTTGAAGCAGGCACCTCGTGCTTGGTATCAACGTTTCGCTAATTTTGTTTTGTCACATGGATTTACGAGCAGTGTGAGTGATACTTCGTTGTTCATATATCACCATGGACATGACACTGCTTATATTTTGCTATATGTGGACGACATCGTCCTCACGGCATCAAATCAGCCTCTTGTGCGCCGTATAATAACTGATTTATCACGGGAAATTTCTATGACTGATTTGGGTGTTTTACACCACTTCTTGGGTATCACCGTCTCTCGTAATGCAAGTGGTTTGTTCTTATCTCAGCATCAATATGCTAAAGATATTTTAGGCCGTGCTAATATATCAAGTTGTAATCTCACCTCCACACACGTCGATACTGGCGCCAATTTAAGTGCCACAGCTGATCCCCTTATTGATGATCCTACCCTATATCGAAGTCTTGTCGGGGCTCTCCAATATTTGACTATCACTCGACCCGACATCTCTTACGCCGTACAACAGGTCTGTCATTTCATGCATTCACCTCGTGAACCTCATATACATTTTCTAAAGCAAATTTTGAGATATATAAAGGGTACTTTGGATCATGGTCTAACTATTACGGAGTCTCGTTCTACCACTCTCATGGCTTATTCTAACGCCGATTGGGCCAACTGGCCGACTCACGACACTCTATGTAACACCCCCAATTACCCGGCCGAGGTAATCAAGGATGCTACCGTCTCGGTTGCCCGAGGTAGTGTTTCAAAACT
>JAOWBH010171826.1:0-10574 GCA_028566215.1 Silene coronaria
CCGAGCAGGAGACAGTGCCGTTGGAATAGGAAAACGACTCTATGGATTTGGCTGATCGTAAAAGAGACATATATAGTTATATTGTCTTTGAATTTCAAAGGATGGGATTTCCCTAATTAGTATATATTACTAATTATTAATTATTTATATTTAAGCTTTTTTTTCCCTAAAATGTGTAATTTTTCTTTTTTTAGTAAAACTGTTATGTGTTTTGTTTAATTCTTATATTTTCGGCTTGCTTCATTTATTTAATTTTTAAAGACGAGAACGAGAACGTAACAAAAAATATAAATAATTAAACTTTAATTCAAAGAATATCCATAATTTAAATACAACTAATAATGTCAGATAACAATTAAAGACTTAATTATTAGACTCTGATGAAGAATTAAGATAATCTTAATGAAGTTCGGTATAGAACAAGTCATACATCGACCCTGCATTTTCTTCGGGCACCATAGGTGGAATGGCTTCTGTCTCCCATGATAGAGGCACGGTGGTAAGAATGTGATGCATCCTGTAATGACTCAGTAGAAGATGACAATATGGGTCGCAACCCATAGATAATGGCCTTTTTATCTAGCATCAGAATAGAAATTCACTCTCCCCACAAATCTAATCCCAAATTTTCTTCCCTGACGAAAACTATTATGGCAGTTGGCTTCGTCAAACTCGATAAAAGCGAAGCCTAGAAAACCTTGTTTGTTTGTCAACACATGGTGCACTTTTCTAACCGCAGTGAATCCGCGGTGTTGAAGCATTTGCCTCATCCACCCAAAATCAGGGTTTAAACCCTTTCCATTTTCATAATGAACCAGGAGATTATGGACAATGCAAGTAAACGGCTGTACGTAATGAGAACATGATTGTCGCTCCGATACACCTGCCATTAAAGAGAAAGAGTAAATGTTTGATAATTTTGATTTTGACCTAATACATTATGAAGACTTATTTACAGAATTATTAATGGTCAAATTGAATATTATTGGTCAAATTGAATAAGTATTAAAGTTCTGATAAAGTTCTTTTGCGTTTTGCATGCATTAGTCAAATTGAGATATCTAATCAAATAGTGACAACGGTTGAATTGAAAAACTGTTCTTTCATAATAGAAATATAATAGCGGTTACAAGAAACCCGTTGCTATAACATAACAACGGGTACTACAAAACGTAGCAGGTGTTAATTTAGTAACGGTTTTTGAAATGGCATTTTCTTCAACTAGTAACGGTTGTCTAATAACCGTTGATAAGTGTGATTCTATAACGGACTTTTTGAAAACCGTTAAAACGTATTTTATAACGGTTCGTTAAAAAATCGTTGTAAAATTATAATGACAAACGGTTTTTGAAGGAAACCGTTATTCTTATTAGCGCAGTCTAGGTTTCCGTCAATATTTGGACAACGGTAATCTTTTCCGTCAACATTTGGACAACGGTAATCTAAGTGTCGTTATTATATGCATTAAACCGTTGTGATACGCTCGTTATTGATGGACAGATTTGGCGTAGTGCTAGACATGTTGTTTAAGTTATTCAATATTCAACTTAATAAAAACGCCTTATTGTCTGCAGATCTTATTAGCATCCTTATCTACATTGAGCCCATGCGCCAGGTACCCCGGCCTAATGGACAGACTTTAGATGTGCTTGAATTGGTAGTCATTGATCATTGGTAAGAAAACTATAACTTGTCTCTAACTTTAGGTGAGGATAATGTTAGACATGACTGTTGACATCATGGTCACCTTTACTACTGCAGCACGGCACAACCGCTTATATTAACAGCCTGGGCAGAGCTAGCAACCAGAGAAGGTGACAACTAAAGAAGGTGGCTGAATCCTTCCTAATCATTGGCTTAACCTCTCTAAAACCATCACACCTCAAAGGTACACCTTAGTACAATTTATTATATTTTCAAAAATTTCCAGGGATCTACATCTAGCAATAATGTTCCTCTCTCACCCACCATGCTACGGTTTTCCCTATCCACAACCTTATTGACATATGTCAAACTTAATCCAGAAGGGGGAAAAGTGGACGTACTCTGTGCTTGGTAAGGTTCATATTCAGGTATCTGTACCCAAAACATTTGGCAGGTACACCAAATTGATGATGTGCTTATGAATGTTTTTAGGAGTGAGGTGAATAATCCCGCAATATCTGTTAAGCACTGTTAAGTGTTTGATGCTCGTACCCCAGGCATAGGACGAGTGACAACCACAATAAAGAGGATGCGCATAAAAAAGGTATATGTTCCTCAGTTTGTGCAGTGCGTGCCTACGTATAGTATCCAGGCATGTACTGCATTGTTGCCTTCTACACTTTACCAGTTTAGTGGGATGACGGCCAATCCAGTGTACAATTTAGCTTATGTGTTTAGCTGACTATGATTGTAGGTTATTGAGTTGCTAAAACTGGCTTCTCATTATGAGAAGCAACATTAATGGCTTCATGTCTCCTACAACAGTTACAGATATAAAGCTACAAGCCTTTTAAAGTAGTCACTGCATTTTCTAAAATTTGTTGATGAATACTAGCTTCATGTATCAGCCCCTTAATTTGATCGGAAGGATATACGCTTCTACCTTGGGTGTAGCCGTTGCGGAACAGGTGGCGACAAGGACATTAATGTGATGTACAACTGCGACACATGGAAGCGCCATGGTGTAACCTCTATTCCCAGGTGACGATTAGGTTTAGCTGTTCTGCCTAAAAAACTGGATATTCAGTTGTTAACACCAATGTTGTTAGGATCGGGATTCTACTTTGGATCGATGAGAAGGGTAGGATTGAGTCGGTAGAAACGGATCGTAGAATCGCAAGATTCTACAAACTAACTAAATATAATTTTTTTTTTTTTGGTAAAAACATATAATTGAAGATCAAAATACTTATTTATTAATATTTATCCATAAAATATTGATAATGAATGATTTTAATATCATTGTATGAACATGTTTCTACGACTTACACGAAATTTGAGTTTTACGATGTCATTATCTAAAAATATATATTAGTTATTTTTACTATGAAATCGGATCGTAAGATCGTAGGATCGTATTATGATTCTATCTCTAGAAATTTTCAAATGAATAGGATCGTAAGATTCTACAACCGTGATAGAATCATAAGATCCAGGATCGGTCAAGCATTTTTAGATCATAAAATCGTAGAATCGTAGAATCGAATCGGTATTATAACAACAATGGTTAACACTCTTAACATGTCGTCTTAACATTTTTTCAATTCATGTCCATAGGATGACCATCGGTTTAGAAGCTATTGACGAAACAGGATCGTACATGTTCACTGCATTCACCGTTGATGGTGAGAATCTACTAGAGGCAAAGGCTGCTGACTTATACACAATGAGCCAAGAAGTAAGTCACAAAATACAGTATTCATTTAAAGGTATCCTCACAGGGACATCAGCAGTCAAAACATGAATACCTATGGCTATAACACAAAGCATTCTGTAAAAATTAGTAGCTATGGTTTCATGATTACTAGAGCTGACTGTTACTGAACTTTGTTAAAAACTTAATTACTTAGGCTTCTGGTATGTGAAACCTTATACATAATAACAATTTCACAGGCAAAACAGGACTACCTAAAGGAAGCTGAGACCAGGATTCTAGAAGGCACGATCTACATTCAAGTAGGACCGCCAACATCCCACTCAAGGAATGAAGCACTAAAGTGGGTGCTCAAAAAGCTCTCACTCGAATAAGCTACATAGCTGCAGAGGTCGTTGATCAACATTTTGCAGACATTGCTGGGTGCCAAGTTAAATGGCTGATATTTTGTTACTTTGGTGGCGCATGCACCTGATGAGATTCATACAAGCAATACTTCACATAGGTACAACCAATTAAGGTGCATGCATAAAATGGCGCCTCGTTTATAATCAGATGTAGGCATAATAATGAGACTTTGAATATGTAGTTATCCTCGGACACCCTCAATGGTCATGACTACCCTCTGGCACTATATTTAGTAATTAGCTGGGGATTATCTTAGGATGAAAATCCTCTTAGTTTGTAATAATTTCTGTTTGATGAAAACAAGCCTTTTGCTGCACTTATGTTGGTGCTTTATGCTATTTCAATCTATGTATGTCGTATATGGTGCTTGGAAAATTACACCTTTATGATAACTAAATCAGGCGTCTGATACTCTTATGATCTGAGGCGAGAGCAACTACACCTACGAATATCGGTACAACTACATCTGGTGCCTTGCTAACTGAAGGTTTACCAAAATAAGGTTACAACAGTTTGTAAAAAGGCAACGTATCGTTTAATGACTTCGCTATATTAGTCAGCTCCCTTAAGTATTTCCAAATGATTCTGTATAAATTGTAGCTGTAGAGTTTAAGATAAATAGGGTAGTGAGTCAGGTGCACAAAAACAAGGCTAATTATTTTATTCAAGAGGGCCACCCAAATATATGGGAAGTTGAAAAACTATTTACTGATCAAGGGTTACCTCCTTATTGACATGACAACACATTTAAGGAATACCAAAAAAATCCAAAGTAGGAAAAGAATACAAAGAGTAGTGGTTAGTTAGTAGGTGGTACTCCTAGACATACACATACCTTTAAAGTACCAGGTGTAAAGCACCAGTTCAGTTCCACAGTCTCTACTCCTGTACTACAAGAAACCTCAACTAATATAGTTATAATCTTCTCCCCTTTATTCACAGTGTTGCCTCACATTCCATTCTAAGGTTAAGGTTTTACATGCTTTCCAGATTGCTCAATTTTATTTGTAGTTGTATTACACATATGTTGTACATTTTTTGCTATTTGGTTTATTAACTGCTGTATCTACAACCTATACAGCTCACCATGAAGCCTGTAAAGAA
Organism: Silene coronaria; assembly: GCA_028566215.1. Lineage (NCBI taxonomy): Eukaryota > Viridiplantae > Streptophyta > Magnoliopsida > Caryophyllales > Caryophyllaceae > Silene > Silene coronaria. The sequence goes on from JAOWBH010171826.1 coordinate 4,871, forward strand.
ACTCGCCAGAGAACTTGTGGGTAAAACTGGTCCATTTTCTATTAAGGTGAAGGTGATCGAGAAGACAAATGTGCACACTGCCATGGAAGATACAACACTTGAATATCAGATACTCAAGTTTAAAGATGAAGAGGTAACTCTTATGAATTCCATGTGTACCATCTTAGAGATTGTCTTTCTTAGGGCCCAAAACCATATCACAATGAAATGTAGCTTGACAGTACTTTGTTAACACATAAAATTAAGTCGTGATAGTTTAAGACATTACTTGACACCGAATGTCAAAATTCAAGGTAGATATACATTTTAAGCTAAATAGTGAAATATACCCACATAATATACTACAGATGGTTATACTTTATTAGATCATTCTCTTCATCCGCCTTCTACTATGCGCCTTTTCCTTTAGAGCTGCACATGTGCTAATATATGTTAAGAAGTAAATCAGTTAAATATTGCCTAAAGCTTCTGCACCTATTACAGGAGTTAGGCTACAAACTATCCTATACATTGATTCGTTGGTAGATTTCCATGATGTTATGGAGGATAAAATGGAGTACGAGATTTCTAATGCCAAAGTGAGAGTCATACCTGGTCTAGAGTGGCAAGTTCCAGATGATTAGGTGTATGGACTAGATTTCAACAATGACACCATTATCAAGCTTGTGTTTGCAGTAACACCTCCTGGTCTGCTTAGATTCATGCAAATAACATCTATTCCAAGGTCAATTTCACTTGATGACCGATTTGGTAAGCCCTGATTAGACTCTTTCCCAGTATCTCCCAATAATATCAGTCTGAAAACAGAATACCATATAGAGTTATTCAACTTCTAATGTATCTGTTAAACTGTAGATATATGTGGACAAGAACTATTAGGTTACTAGGCCAAATGGCGAGACTCCAGATGTTTGTGAAGTTATCATTCTTGATCACAGGTATATGGACTCCTATACCAGGCCATGGCTTTTAAATGTACCTTTAATAAAACCAGTGTCTTGTTTCCTAATGTAGCTCTGAACAGATCATGATAGTCATAGCTTTGGAGGACCATGCTATTGAGCAGTGCCGAGCCTTATAATCCTTTGTAACATCCTTTCCAGTAGTTGGGTTTACGACTCTTAGGCCGTCTTATCGAAAAGGTACTTTCTACTGTCTAACATTAGGCTGAAAGTTACAACAACAATGGAAAGTCTACATTTTTAAGGCACATGGCTATGCTAAACATGCGGGGTTCTCACTTGCAATAATACATAAAACCTCTACTATTTTAAATACACCTAGTGAAAAGGCTGATGCGCTTCGTGCACGGTAATAATTCATAAACTCATTGACTGTTTGGAACATTTAGAAGAAAAAATTACTAAACAAGGTGTCTGGTAGGGGAGGAGTAAACAAATAACTGCTTGCTGTTAAGAGCCTCTAGGTCTTTGAGGTTCGGCGCCCAGAAACCGAGCATATTATAACTACTGTGGAGTGGATCCTACAGAATAAAGTAAGCATAAACCTTTCTATATAGAGAAATAAAGATGGCCTCAGCAATGGCTGGATAATTAAGACAGAGTATTAATAAGAGGAAATGTATATTTGCTAACTTACACACTTTATGATTGTGAGCGGTACGTGATGTAGAGATTTATGAAACTAGATCCTCTGCTATATCAATCCTAATTTTTACTGGTGGTGGGTTAATTACAACCACCAAACCCTTAGCTAATCAGACTGCAATGTAGCCTCAATTGTAAGCCTATTACCAAACATCCCAGCAGATTCTTCACAACATTAAAAAGCAAGATAGGCTTGCATTTGAGACATATGGCACCTAATTTCTCAAAAACTGTTTATTGTTTTACACATTTGACTTATGGTCACTTTTAATTCAAATTGGCATCACTGGTTGCATGCGCAACTAACTGAATTCGATCTTAGGAGATTATGCTTATACTTTGGTTGTAGCAACTGCAGTGCACGCACCAGTGAAGCTGTGGGTGTTGCATATGCATGTCAGACGTGTCACAAGGTTATATATCTTAACACCTTAAATTGTGTAAATACAAGATGAATATGGCATTTAAGGTAGCAGATGAAACTGGAAGTTATATATTCAGTGTATAGACTGAAACGTGGAAAAACTACTAGAAGTTGATGCAACGATTCTTTACTTAATGCTCCCACAGGTACTCTCAATTACAAATATTAACGTTCTAACCTCTACATTTCACCTCTCTTTAAGAGTGCAACACTAATAACCAGAAAGCCTACCCTCTACCTATTCTTTGTCCCCTCACAACCCATCTTGCTGCATAATTTTTTCTGCAGAAATGCCTCCAGTCTCAGGATTGGAAGGCGTATTGCCGTATTCTTCGATACAGGCCTTGAATACAAACCCAACCCACCTATCACAGTAATTCTAATAGGCCTGGACTCCCCGGTGGTCAATTTCAGATCCTGATTTGTGAACAAACGCATTTAATATAGGGGTGGTTTTATCCTATCGTGAATTAGATGGGCCAGTTCAAATTTACACCTCATCGTTAGGAAAGCACATTTCTCTACTTCTAGCATTCAGACACCTTAACTCAGTTCCTATATTTACAACCATAGTTGTACCACGCCATTGTATACAAGTTTTAGATCACCCAGGCAACTAATTATTACTCATGAATTTTGATACATGAAAGAGAGGACTACCTTGGCCAAGCTAAGTGACAGCTTAAAAGTAATCCAATTTACATCCAGGTGGTACCAGCATCTTACCTATTCTGAATTCCTCGAGTGTTGGTGTGGCTTGTGAGTGCTCCAAATAATCTCTCTAACCTAAGCAAGATAAGTCCTAGACCAACTCAGAAACTTTGGGTCACCTTTTGTTGCCATTGCACAGTTTGGTGTTTAATGAACGAAGGTTCCAAAGGTAGCTACCCAAGTCGCAAGTGCACAGACCCAAACAAAAATAAACTGAGCAAGTCATTACTGGACTTAGAATAATTTGAATAATATGTAGCTAATCAAAACACTACTGCTTTTTTTTGGGTGGTAAACATCTTCACTGCGAAGCCACGATTATGTATCTAATCTTTAGCAACGTTGCCAGCTATGTTAATTATAGTTATCCCTTGCTATCCTACGCTATGTGAGCTTAACTGTGCATATTTTGCCATTGGTACACTGGATAACCTCACCCCCCCTGAACTAAGGGTGTCCCTGGTATATGGTGTTAGTCATGCGACCATTTTATTTAGCTATTAACTAGAACAATAACCAGGTATCGGATGGACCGATAATACTAGGAAACCGTGTTCGTTAATACTGTCACCATGTTGGTCTAGCTATAGATTATAGCTTCCTACTTTTATTAGAAAGCGGTCAAATATACAAGATATTAATCCTACACGACCTAGGACACTGTATTGCTCGCTTAGCTTAGGCTTGTCGATTGCTCAGTCTAGGGAGCCGTATCTGTTATCCAGCTCCCACACCACCACCATTGGGCTCTCGACTACCATCACAGGAGTCCTCACAGCATAGAGAGCCAGTGGTGTCTGCATAGTGAACTGATGTACAGTTTCTTCTGCAGCAACTGGTTTGGTTTTATGTTCAGGGTTTTTTGCACCTGTGCAGCAACCACCCGAGGTTAATTGTCGCCTATGTTTCTTCCCATTCTCGTCTAGGACTGTCAACTTCACTCAAAATTCAGGCACAACCTAATAACTCTTTGTGATGTGTAACCTCCTCGAATTTAAGGAGCTCTAAATACCTTGAATCTTGTAATACTCCGCATTTCTATGGGTTGGGACTCGATCGAGTAGGGCGTACTCGGTTAAGTACTGTGTACTCGAGTGTTTTCACTGGGCCGAGTATGCGAGGTACTCGATCGAGTAGGCTGCACTCGGTCGAGTGCATGAATTTAGCGGAAACCGAGCGAGTGGATTAGGCGGATTAAGGGATGATTATATATACACTTAAGTTGGCAGTTAAAATATTTCAGAACCCTAATCATCTCTTAATCACTCTAATCTCTCCCCAAGTGAAGATTATTCATCCATTGATGAAATTTCATCTTCTCGATCCTTGGTCGTAGCGTAAGTTTCATTTCATCATTTTGTTTATAGTTAATTAACCCTAATCAGATTCGAATTAAGGATTTAGTGATTGAGTTTATGTAGTAATGGTATATTGTTACTATTATAGGTGACGAATTCGTTGATGAGCAGTCCTAGTTGATTTGCTTGTGATTATTGTTGTTGCTATCGAGGCAGGGTTTCTCTACTCAGTTATTGCCATTTGTTGTTATGATTGTTATAATGTTGCGATTTGATGATGATTGGTATTGTGATGATGGTGATTGGTATTGTGATGTTGGTGATTGGTGCGGTTGTTGGTGAAGTTGTGATGTTGATTGTGAGGCCGTTGGGAGATGGCTCTCAACCTCGTGATTCGCCCCTTGTGACTCCCATCACAAGGGGGATATATATATATATATATATATACACACACACACACTTATAAAAGTAACAACTACAAAGCTGATGTGTCAGCCTGTGGTTGAAAGTCAATAGTTCAAAGGCATCTTTGTTTTTCCTGAATTTAAGTGCCCACGTTGTATCAATAAACTAATTTTGGAGTACAAACAATTTGATAGAGTATGATACTTCTCTTCTCTGAATAGTTAAAAGTTCAATAATTTAAAGGACAACCACTTGCAAACTACGGAGTAACTGCCTCAAATACAGAACTTAAAAAGTACAGTACTTCGTAGTATAGTTTATTTTAAACTTATATAATAATTGATTTTTATTTAATTCCTCTGATTTAAATAAAGGATAAAAAGTTCATATAAGGGGTTGTTTGGTTGCCCTCTTAAATCATGGGAAGTAGAACTGCATAAAAGTGATGTTGTTTGGTTGTCCATTTCATGGGAATTAGAACTTCCCAAGGAAGTTTAATTCCCCCATAATGGAGGAAGTCACCTACAAAGCCTCCCTTTGGTAAGTGCAACTTCTCACATGAAGTTATTTCCTCCCTGGCAACCAAATAACATTTTTGCAATTCACATGAATTTAATTTCCTAGGAAGTTTATCTTCCCATGATGAAACAAACAAACCCTAAAAATTTGATCGTAAAATGAAAAAAAGTTGATCATAATTTAACTAACGTCCCAAGAACAGATTTCCAATTATTATAGTAATTATTTGTAATTCCGTTTACAAGTCAAATTCATGATTAAATAAACCTTCCTCCAAATCAAAAGGCACGATTTAAAAAAAAAAAAGTGACCATAGGTTAAATGTTTAAAACCATTATCATAACTAATAATCTCAAAAACACATTAAAATTATCCATTAAACTAAACAAATCTTATAAATTTACCTTGACCATTTGCATGTAATTACCTGATTGAGGAGTGATCAAACTAAAAAAAGACATTTAATATCATCAGATTGAAATCATCACAAGTATGTTGCAAATAAGAAGACTTAATCAAATATGAAAATATTTTAACTCCATATCACTACATAATCATATTTTCAATTGATAAATAATTTTTTGTGTGAAAATTTTAAACTAATTGAGAGATTGATATATGCGGAAAATTAATTTAGAATTTGTGAAGAGAGAAAACAGAGAGGGAGACAGAGATAATTGACGGTGCCGATGAAGTGAAGAAATTTTGCGGTAGTTATGTTAGCTAGTGTTAAGTGAGGT
>JAOWBH010171837.1:0-10574 GCA_028566215.1 Silene coronaria
CTCAAGAACAAGATTAGTAGGTGACTAATCTTGTGCCCATATATTCCATCTTACCAATGTGAGAAATTTGATTTCTTTCTTAATCCTATTTATTTTGTCATGCATGCACTAGGTCCACTAAACTTTTATTAATGAGTAATTTTGTAAACTAATTAGTAAGTCTAATTAGAGGTTTGAAGAAACCAACATATGAGAGATCATAATCACACAAAGCGGGTATTTGGGTTGCTCAGTGGAGTAAAAAGGTTCACTCGATCGAGTAGGTGTTACTCGGTAGAATGTTGTGATCCACTTGACCGTTTAAGAGCGACTCGATCGAGTAAGGGTCACTCGGTCGAGTACAAAGGCCCACTGGACTAAAAGCCCGACGCATTTCTCAACAATGCGCAGTTTTCGTAAAATGGTCATATCTCCCTCATTTCTTGGTCATGTGTGTGTGACCTACCGTTAGAATAGTAAGAGAACAAGCGATTTCAATTTTGTCATATCAATAACATGTCTTTAACTTAAGTTATGACAGTTTTAAGATGACCCTTCTATAGAAAGACATTATGACAATTCGATTTTTGTTCAAAATAACTTAGACACCTATAATGCAAACAATAGAAACTCAATACTCGTAAAACCAGTCTCCTGGGTAACTTTATATCATACCAACATGCAAATTAAAGACAACATTCAATATGCATGACAAAAGTCATCTTCACATATGCGATTCCTTAGTAAGTAGCATCATCACTTTACCAGACTTATACTTCCCTACCAAGTAATACTCATCACATATCGCGCATTAAAGTACATATAAATCATCTCACAGTTGATACCATTCGCCATATTCATAAACATAGTCATACCTACCACATTGCTTATCAAAATTATCACATTAATTCAACTTATACATCCATCCATATGAACTACCACATTGTACAACTTTCACATTAAACATCACAAGCATCCATTACGCCCCAATCTCATAACTCCCCCGTAGTTACCGGTTCGAGATCGTAAGGGCCATAGGGCGCTTTCATGATTTCTCCCAAATATTTGCAGTAGCTCCTTACAATCTGTGGACCAACCCACCCTGACCGCGAGCACCCGCGCGTTCGAATAAGTTAAGGCGAGGCATTTATCCCCACGGAACTTTGTAAACAAAGAACGTCATGAGTTGTAACCGATTTGAAAGGCTTTGAAACCAGTGAAAAGTTGAACAAGCCTACATTTTTGGATTCGCCACATATTTTTCTGGAAAATTGGAACCGTTCAAATACTCTATGTCATGTCAAGACACAAAGTAGTGACATGAACACCAAGAATTCGTCACCCTTAGCATTCTATGTCTAGAATGACTTTCGTAAGCCCGCGAACATGGATGTTCACAGAGATTCCAAGTAAGGGATGAGGGTATGTATTAGGAAGCTCTTTAATCGAACACCTAATCCCGCCCGGCTCGATAGCGGCCTCTAGTAATACTCGATATATTGTCGAATAAATGCATGATATGCAACATCCGTTATTTTAAACATGTGAAAGTATATAACTACGTTGGTGGTTTAGAAAATGAGAATTAATGGTCGAGTTGGGATTTACATTCGTTACATGCGAACAATACAAGGGAACAAATTACAAAAGAAATAAATTACGAACGAAATACAATAAGGTTTATTCATGGTATAAGGATGTTAAAAGATGGGTTTCGAAAGAATAAAGGAATAAAAAGAATTGAAAGAATAAAAGAATAAAAGAATAAAAATAAATAAAATAAAAGAATAAAATGAAAGGGGGGTGAAATAAATAAAAATAATGAACGAAATAGATAAAATACATAAAAGAACCTGAGACATGCAATAATCAGGTGATAATAAGATATATTAGTCGATTATGGATAAATAATACAAATTAAATCAGGCAATCAAAGATCAATGGCAAAAGCCAACCCAAAACAGGCGCAGTAGGTGATGCGCCCCCTGGAAGGAGTTCTCGAACCCAGAATCGAACTTCTCGAACCCAGAATCGAGTTTAATGAAGAAAACCAATTAATTTTAACTATTAATGATTTAAGTTGAAAAGGATTAAATAAAAAGGTGTAACACCCTCATTTATCTAAGAGCCTTTAGCAAGAATAAGGATGTTACCATCTCGGTTTCCCGAGGCAGTGAATGACAAAGTAAAAACAACCAACAGTACTTTATATGAATTAAATAAATAATAGTGTCATTACAATTTCAAACTAAATAACTTAATAAATAAAAAGAATTTACAATTAACTCGCAGCAGAATAATACAATAATGAACGTTGTCTAGACATTAACTAGGTGATCTAATCTTCTAAGTCAATCTAGCTCACATCCATATCCCAAGCTACCAAATGCTAGCTCAAAACCTGTCAGACAATCTGCTCCCCAATAATTTGTTCATTACAGGTGTTTAACGAATACACTGTCAACCACGAGGTTGAGTAGGATAACTAAACAACAATGTAAATTGATAATAAAATGATTTAATACAATGGTAATGCGATGCAAATGCAAATGTTAATGCTCATGAGCTCAACACCCGAAACTCTCGTTCATCCCGTCAATCCCTGGCCTGGGGTTATACCATCACCACTCCCAGAGACATGTTCCGTCGAACAGCCTGGGGCAAAATCAATAATATCACACTCTCCCAGAGACAAGTCCCGAAGACAGCCTGGGGCAATAATAATATCATTCATCCAGCCTGTGTCTGGGAATCTAATGCAAGTGCCATGAATGCAAATGATATGCCAATAACAATCTCATAATGCAATGTATGCCAATAATAATCTCATGATATCTCAATGATATCCAACCGCCCCGAAGGCAAATAATAATATCTCAACGATATTCACGCCCCGAAGGCAACCAATAATTTCTCAACGATATAAACCGCCCCGAAGGCGAATATCAATTCAATATCACAATTCAATACTCATAATCACAATATCACAATTCAAATTCTCATAACATCACAATTAAATACACATTGATTGATTAGATATTCTACCTTTACGCACTCCGATAAAAGCAAGCAATCCGGTCAATAGAATTCTTCAATAAAACCCGTCACATATATCATTCATATAATCACATAATTATAATCTAGCTAACTTATAATACGTAAATTACTTAACCAATAATCACTTTTAAATAATTATAACTTTCATATATTATCATCATCATTATTATTAATTATTATAATCTAACTTTAAAAATCATTAATTAATTATTACGATATGTATTAATTACGAAAACCCGACTTGAAAATATAATAATCCGATTCATAAAATAAACAAAACAACCCAACAATCACACAAGCTCACACCCTTAAAACCCGTGCTCAACCTCCCACCTTAACCCCCAAAATAGCCTCCCTCCGTGAGCAACACCACTTGCAACCAGCCCAAGGTCAAACCACCACCACCAGAATGCACCCAGTCACGACCAACCACCTCAGCCACCCCAAAACAACCTGGAAAACCGCAGCCAAAATAGCCTGTAAACCGACCCCAAACTCAAGTCTACAGCCTCCGTTTAACAATTCCTATGACCACCACGCCAGCCACCTGTTGACACCCTCAAAAACCCCTCACTTCCACCAAGACAACCACCCTAATACCACCACAACTAGACCCAAACACGACCTAGCAACCCTCACCCTAACCCTCTGGTTCAAACTCCAATCCTGACTTCCTTAACCCCTGCAACACCACGCACCACCATTACTGCCACCCCACCCCTCCTCCTCAACAACCCCTGGATTCGACCCAACCACCGCATGACCAGCATTTTTGGCCGACCAACCACAAGACCGACCTAGGTTCTATGACTCGATTATAATCATTCCGTTCAGCTCTTGTTTCAAACCGCAAATACCACCCCTAGTTTCACCCACGGTGGTCAACGGCCGGTCAACAGCCAAGGTGCGGTCAAAGTCAGACTAAGTCGAGGTCCAAGACAAATTACATGGTCAATGATACGATAATTATCGAGTCTATATTAACTTATTAGAATTAAATAAGATTGTTACCTTTCAGTCTTGAGACGGAGGTTTTGCTAGGTTTTCAGATCGGTTTCCTCCCCAATATTTCCCTCTCTTAGATTTTTGTGAGTTTATGAATGCCCAAAAGTGTCTAGGTTGAGCCTTTGATTGATATTTATAGTATGCTAAGGGTAACTGGACGTTTCTAGGAAGGCTACTATTTTATTATTATTTCTATTATTTCTATTAATATATTACAGACCAACCCATACTAGAAAACAACCCTCTTGGGCCTATACCAACCACACACTCCAACTCCCTATTTCACGGGCCAATTTATCAGTTTTACGAGACCGTCTTGCAGCTTAATTATATGATTATATTATTTACATATTCGCAACTATTCAATATTAATAATTTATAAAATAATCTATAAATTACCTAATAAATTAATAAACATTTCCACCATAAAATACAGGGTATTACAGGGTGCCTTTGATTTAGAGGAAGATGCTCTAGGATACCCCTTCGGTTTCTCCATCTCAGCAATTCAGAGGTCATCTTCGATTTTCCTCCCACACCTTGTCAGTTCTTTGAAAGTATTGAAATTTTGATATTTCAGTACGTCACGTAGACGGATCGGAGATTCTTCACAAATTTATCTGCCATTTCATCGGATTTCTTAGCAATTTTCACGCTTGCTCGCCATCGGGACAAGAAATCTGTAAACCCTTCCTTCTCTCTTTAGGTAATAAGTTTTGGAGTTCTCATAGTAGTTTGGATCTCTGAAATTATCAGCATAATGTCTACAAAACTATATTGTTATGTCTTGAAAAGTGGGGTAGCTCTTCAAGTCATGGTTATAAAACCAAGCCTTTAGGTGTTCCCCCAAAGATTGAGCAAAGATAGAGGAGAGCATGCTAGCGGGTACACCATTCCGGGCAAGGTGTTCTTTGTAGGCCCTAATTAACGTGTTGAATATGGTACTCTATCCCCTTAAACTTTGGGATGTCAGTGAGTACAAAGTTTATAAGGAGCTCATCTTGGACTGGAGAGTAAGCTATAGAGTTCTCATAATGAATGCTTTCCCCATAAGAGAGTTTCAGTTGGTCTTTAATTAGCTTGAATCGTTTTTCAAGCTCAGTTTCAAGTGGGGTATTGATAGTGTTTTCCCCATTCATCTTTGCATCAATAGCACCCAAACGAGCTATCATTAGATCCATAGTATCAATGAGCTTACCGACGGCGCCTTTCATTACTTTCTTTCGGGTTTGAGGTGGTCTTTCTACAAGAATACCCAGAACTAATCAATATTTGAATCAAAACGCTGTACACAAATAAGGACTCAATCGACTCAAATACTTTACATATGACACAAACTTGACTTAACAACGAGTTTAGACCCAGGAAATGAGCTAAATGGCTCACTTGTGAGAGGGTCACACGTGTGGGGGAGGGGTCTTAGACCTAACAAGGACTACAAGTTGACCCAACTAACTTCTTGACCTGGACTTGACATCGACTTGGTGTGACTAACCCGTGATTGGACCAAACATGGTTCATGGGTTCAACATAACGTCTCTAATATCCTAATAGAGATGTTTCGTGTTTAGACTTTGACCAAATGGTCACATATTTAACTAGGACCCAAGGATTGACATGGGTAACCTAACTAGGTTGTGTACTAAGTAATGGACGGCTTACTTAAGCCTAAATCACGACTACGACATCGAATCAAGACACATTCTATGCTCGGATATGGTTTGGTGAAAAATTATTTCAAAATTGTTTTGAAAACTTGGATGATCGATATAAAATGAGAATTCAAATGGGCAACATGCCGGCTATAAAAGGCATATTTTGGGTCGAAAAATCCTACATCTATTTCGAAAACATTCCAATTTGAATATATGTATATTTGAAGACGACTTTTTAAAAAAAAAAACAGTTTAGAATTGACTTGGGATTTTTGAAAAAAGACTGGAAGGAAAATGATCATGTTGTACATAAGCATTCGTATGTGAGTCATGCATGATTCTATATTCTTCTAAGTCTCGGTCGGTCTTGTAAATGGGGTCTATGTCAATGACATACCTTGTCAAAGAAGTCATACCCTCCATAAGTAAAAGTATACAGTATGGTAGGACTAATACTTGAAGACCTCGGTGGTGTCATCTTGATACTTAAATCGAGCATAGTGGACATCACCTCCTAACCAATGGAATCGATCCAATGGGTGAGATAATCCTCCTAAAGTCTCGAAATGGGTAATGTATGTAAAACGATTATAATGTTATCCTATTAGCCATCATTTTCCTTTTCAATTGACAACTCCCCAGCTGAGTCGCCAAATTGTGGACAAGAGAATTTGGTCCACGCGGGTTTTCTTTTATCAAAAGATTTGGAGTCGCTACTAATTTTAAGGTAAATTGGAAACCATTTTAAAAAGAGTTTGGATTCAGATTGAAAGTAAGCTGTGAGAAGTTCGTTAATAAAACACCCACATGTGCCCGTTGCAATAACGGCCTCTACTAAGGACTACGATGGCTAATCGGATAAGACTTCGATCATTTGAAATGAGAGTGCAAGACACCATTTTAACCCACACATGTGATCATAGTTTCTAATCATTTAATAGATCTAATCTACTTTGCCCAAGTGATTTAGCATGTGTAAACTATACTAAGAAAACATTCACGATATGTCTTGGGGGGAAGGGAAGCAATTGGGGCACTACCTATTACAACCCGGGCGTTTATCATCGACTCAATTCGCAAACAAGTGAATCAAATACAAATTGATCTAATTACGATTGCTAAAGGGACACGACGCACACTAGCCTATTCTAGGCCTCGAAAATCGTGCCAAAGATGAGGCCGTGGCTCACATGAACTTCGTCCTTGACCACATCTTTGCTTGTTGCACATTCACATTAGTTTGACTACTTATATACTTTGATTTACATAATTAAAACAAAGTTTTTACAAAATCATATGACTAAAAAAAAAGGACATACTTAACCCTTATTTGAATTACATGAGTCGAAATTATTACAACAATTACAATGATACATTACAATGACTATTGAATTCAAACAACAATATTTAAGCGATAACAAGGCAAATAAAACGAGCCAAAGAGGCACGTGAACCAAGACATGCACACGACCTAAAACGGCCACACTGGGATCAATTGTGACTATTCTAGTTATCGAGTGTCACGAAATGGATGTTAGACATGCGCATTTCAAACTATCGAGATAATCGTCGTAGGAAGATGAATTCATTAAATTCTTTAAAGAAATTCATTTAACAAATCTTATGTCAAAATTCATGTATGACGTATAAAGAATGCCTAATTCAATTAACACGCATTCTACATACTAATTGGTCGAGGTAGGATTTAAATCAGCAAATACCACTTTATACAATGCAAATTTAATACTAGTCAAATACAATTAATCATCTAAACATATGACAAATTAATTATCAAATACGCTAAACATGTGACATGAATCAAATATATACAAATGACAACATATATACATATGATCTAATTTAATCATTTCATAATTAAAAGAGAACAAGTCATTAAAACATGTGAATCAACCTTAAACTAATTAAAATTTCATTTTAATCAAAATAAGCATGAACACGAATAATAGATTCAAAATGATAAACTCGAAATTGCGACAAATTCATTATTTAACTAATTAACATGTGAATATGATTTAATAAGAATGCATGTTAAAACATTAAACATGTGATTAACTAAATCTTAATCAATGATTAATCCCAATTATCGTAATTATGACGACACAGAAATTGAAATGAGGATAAAAATATGGAAAATAAAAGGTATAAAACGAAAGAAACGTGAGAACAAGGAGAGAAATGAGTCGGGATATTTTGCACCCTCAACTTACATTTAAAATTGGACACTACTCAGAATCCCGTATGTAAGTATTGCAATAAGGTACTTCTTCGACGGTTTTCAAACAATTTGATTCAAAAATGAAATAGAAAACTCGAAAATTTTCTAAGTATAAAACACGTGTAAATGCACTTCGTGCGACGAATTTCAAAATGCGATTACGACTTCTTTTCTTGCTCATATTTAGATCCGAAGATGTTCTAAAATCTTTGCAATTTGAAATTTTGATTTATCGCAAAAAATAGAAGCAAAAAAGAATTTAAAACAACTCAAAATGAACGAAAACCTGAGCAGTTTAAAGGTCAAGAAAACATAAATAATGAGCAAATCGATGCTCTAAAATTTGTCTAATCCTTTGTATGAACTTAGCACTTCTTTTCTGGGTATGAGAGGATATTAGGGTTGCTTTATCATATGAAATGATGGAGGTTTGCTAGAGTTTCTCTAGGGAAAAGTCGTGTCAAATAAAGGGGTGATGGAGGGTTTATATAGGAATTGGGAGGGGATGGCTCCTAGGGATCGACTATGTCTTGCTTGACGAGGGGAAAATGAAATTTGACGAAAAAGGGGAAGGAGCGGATGATATTTTTGGATTTGGTCAAAATGGGAAGGAATATGGTGATTGAAGGTGATTGATTTTTTTAGGGTGATTGGGGCGTGATTGAGGGAGGTCATATTTCACAAAAAGGGGAAAGATAAGGGAGGGAAAATCAAGAGACGAAATTAGAATTTTTGGATTCGAAAAAAAGCATTTTTTGGGCGCCAAAAACAGAGTGTGACAGGTGGCGTTTTGGGTCTGTTTTTTGTGAGGATTTCGACATGAGTTGGGGCTAGTATGGGTGATGGGGTTGTGGGTTAGGCGTGAGGTAGGTGGTGGGCTAGCTAGGGGCTAGGGTGGGTGGTGTTTGTGTCGGATTTATGGGCTGATAACAGGGGCTGCGATAGGCTGGTTTCGGACATGGGTTTGGGGAAGAAAAAAGAAAGGAAATGATGGGAGCAAAGGGGTTCGAACTCATGATAAATGGGGGTGGGATATGCCACTATTGTTCCTTGAGATTTGTGCTCAAATTGCTCTAAAATGAGCTCTAAAAGTGATAAATCATAATTCGTCACATAATACAATTTTCAAATAAATTTAAGTAAAAACATTAAAATAATTGATCTTTCAAATAAATTAGTAATAAAAGCATTATATTTTAAATGAACTCAAAAATACGAAAACCGATGAAATAACTTTCATTTATTTCAAATTCAAAACAAATAATTTAAATTTTGATTTAAATTATAAAACTGTCGAATAATACCCGTCTCACATTACAAATCGGAATCCATTAATTAGCAGTTTCGATAACTAAAGAAGTGTCCTATCATTATCGAGTGTTTTGTCAGGATTTCTGTAAAATCCAATATCGATAGATACGGGTATTTACAACATGGCAGCAGGGCAATGATGAGGAAAAAGCTGGAGACACGGTTTAGGACTATTACTTAGTTTCCTAGGTCGAGTCTGTTTTAAGTTTTTTAAATCGAGTTTATTTAAGTTCAAATAAGATTAGGAAACCTTGTTAGTTTCCTAATACTAGTTAAAGTTGTTATTGTTTTCTAGCTAAGCTTAGAGAAGTATGTTATTATCTTATTAGGAATAAGATATAGGTTGTATTAGTATAAATAGGACCTCGAAACAGCCTTATTCCACACATGAGATTCAAGTAATAGAATTACTGTTTAGTTTGCGAACTACCCTAATTAAATTTGCGAGTTTAGTTATTAAGTCAACTATGCGAGGCTGATTCAAGTGTTATGAGTTTGATCCTTGCGTGTCTAGAGGGAAGAATACGAGCTATCCTTTGTTTCTATCAAATTTTTACACATAATTCACATAAAACTATCAATAAATTCTCTGCACAATGAAAGTATCATTTTTTCGTTCATATATCCGACTAATTCTACATCAAATGGCGTCTTTGACAAAGGAGTCGATATCATCTAAATAATCACCACCATTTCTCGAGCAAGCAAAGTTATTCATTTCATCTCCTATCATCTTCATTAGGGATGTCAGCGGGGAGGGTATATGTGGGTACCACCCCGCATCCACCCCAGTTGGGGCGAGGATGGGTAGAGTTTTCGCGGGTGTTGGAGCAGGTATGAGTGCAATACCCTCATTTACTATAATATTATGTATTTCTGTGGTCTGTGACTCGGCCGAGTATGGCTCACTCGACCGAGTAGATAGGCACTCGGTCGAGTGGCGCTCACTCGACCGAGTAGGTTGGTAGGGGATGTTGGTTTACATTCTGGAGCCGAGCAACTCGGACGAGTGTTTTGGCACTCGATCGAGTTGGGCTTACTCGGCCGAGTGGTTTCAGAGCTCGGCCGAGTTCAGGATTAGAATCCGAAAATTGAGCGGTTTTAATTAGGGTCATTAGGGGAGATATATATATAATTCACTTCTGTCATTTCCCTCAGATGATTCATTTCAAAACCTCATTCTCCCTTAATCACCCTAATTAGTATGTAACTTCTTCTCCTTGTCGATTTGCGGATTCCTCGTCACGTTTTGCTCTTGCTTGGTAAGTCTTATTGATTATTATTGTTTTGGATTAAACCCTAAGCAGTTTTGGGGATTTGGGGGAGTTGTA
>JAOWBH010171848.1:0-10573 GCA_028566215.1 Silene coronaria
GATTATCCCTTATGTATTCTTGTCATGAGATTTAAATATGTGATCGCACTATTGTTGAGGACACATACTCCAACATCGATCGGCCCCTATTGAAGTATATAATACACGATTTTTGGGATTTCAGGTTTCGGTACAAAAATGTACGTAAATCACACAAGCGGTTTATTGAATTTGATAAAGTGTCCGCCCAAATTACAAAAGCAATGGTGGACAGTTGAGGGCGCTAGTATGTGATAAACCAAATTCGGACGAAACTCGAATAATCGTGAAATATATTAATACTTATTAGTTGGGCTATAATCAAATAGAGTAACTCCTAAAACGACCATTGAAACGTGGTAAAAAAACGGGGTAAATAAATTGACCCGCTACGACCTCCTGAAAGGCCTAAATTTAAATGTATAATACACAGTTTCTGGGATTTCAGCACCCGGAACAAAAATGTTCGTAAATTCCACAAACGATTAATCAAATCAGATAAAATAAGGCGCAAAATTTCAAGAAGCAACGAAGAACATTTGAATGTGCAGGTATGTGATAAACAAATTTAAGGCGAATCCTGGATAATCGTGAGAAATGGATTATTACTTGTTATTTGGGTAATAACCGTCGAATATAGCAACTCCTGAAGCGACTCCTGAACACGTGATAGAAAAATCAGGATCAAAATAAATGTGACCCGGTATGACCACCTAAACGGCCAATTAAAATGTATAATACACAGTTTTCGGGATCCAAGGTCTCGGAACAAAGAAGTTAGAAAAACAGCACAAACCTTATCGGATCCGATTAAGGGTGTTAACAAGCCAAGCTAGAGTTTGGCCTTGCTCGGCTTGTGCTCAAGAACCATAACTCGAGCTCGAGCCGATCTCGAGCTTACCCGGGCTTGATAAATGTGTCCTCGTTATCAAGCTTGCGAGCTTTAATGCGAGATCGAGCCAAACTCGAGCTCAAATCAAGCCTATATAATTGTTTATTTTTTTATTTTTTTTCTACCGATATTTTTAATAACAACGCTAGAATGTAATATGTAAAAAATATTTGGCAAATCAGTGAGACATTTGAAATATTTTATACAAATAAATAATCATGACAAAATATTTTCTTAAAATATGAGCAATATTTAATCTAATAACACAAGTTCGAGCTGCTTACGAGCTTTTCGAGCCGAGCCAGTATTTGCTCGGCGTGACTCGTTAAGCTCTCGAGCTGATCCCTAGCCCGAGCCGAGCTCCCATGAGCCGAGCTTTGACTGAGTCAATCTCGAGTTGCTCGCGAGTTATCTCGTCTCATTAACAGCCCTAGATCAGATAATGCAGCCACTTTAATTTTGAGAATAACAAAGGACATTTGATGGTGCTGGTACGCGATAAACCAGCTTAAGACGAGACTTGAATAACCGTGAAAATGAGTTAATACTTGTTATTTGAGGCTATAATCAAATAGAACAACTCTTGAAGTGACCCTGAACACGTGCTAAAAAAACCGAAAGAAAAAGAAATATAACCCGGTACGACCTCTCGAATGGTCCCAATTGAGGTGTACAATATACTGTTTTTGGTATACTAGGTCGCAGGAAAAAAAATTCTGTAAATCACACAAGAGTTTTATCGAATCAGAGAATGAGGCCACACATGTTTTGTGAAACAACAGCGGAAATTTCAAGATGCATGAATGCGATTAACCAGCGTCATACAAACTCGAATAATCGTAAAAATGGATTAGTTCTAGTTATATTGGTTATAAATGAATAAGGTCATTTCTTATGCAACCACAGTCTAGTATTAGAAACTAGGATAAAAAACACATGAGCCGGTGTGACCTCCTGATCGGTTCAAATTAAAGTGTATAATATACGATTTTTGAGCTTTTAGGTTCCCGGGAGAAAATTGTCGTAAATCACCCATATAGTTTGTCAGATTAGATAAACCACACACACAAATTTTTCAAAACAACGAAGAACATTTAAGGGTAATGGTCTTTGATAAACCAGTATCAGAGAAAACTTCGATTATCGTGAAAAATGGATTAATACTTGTTATTTGGCGCTATACTCGAATAGGTAACTCATGAAGCGACCTCGGACACGTGGTAGAAAAACCGGAAAAGAAATCTGTCCCGGGATGACCTCCCCAACGACCCAAATTTAAGTGTATAATACACGATTTTCGGGATTCCAGGGTCTTGGAACGAAAAAGTTCGTAAATCACACAAATAGTTTATTTGATCGGATAAAGTTGTCATCCAAATTTTGAGAAGCAACGAAGGATATTTTGAGGATGATAGTGTACGATAAACCAACCTGAGGTGAAACTCGGGATAATGGTCAGATGTGATAATACAGTTTGGGGCTAAACTCAAGTAGGGTAACTCCTGAAGCGACCTAGGACACGTGGTACTAATCAGTAAAAATATAAATGTGACCCGCTACAACCTATAGACCAGTCCAAATTGAAGTGTATAATACTCGATTTTCGGGATTCCATGGTTATTAGAAAAAATATCCCTACAGCACACAAACAGTTTTAAGATCAGATAATGCGGCCAAACAAGTTTTGAAAAGCAACGAAGGACATTTGTGGGTATTGGTACGCGATAAATCAGTCTCGTGCGAAACTCGAATAATCGTGAAAACGGAATAATACTTGTTATTTAGGCCTATAATCCAAAAGGTTAACTCTTGAAGTGACCCAGGACACATGGTAGAAAAACGATATAAAAATAACCCTTGCCCGGTACGACTGTAATACTCCGTATTTCTATGGATGCTTGGTCAAGTAGAGTACACTCGACCGAGTACAGTGTTGGGCCAGTATTAGTAGGCTACTTGAGTATGTGCACTCGGCCGAGTGCTTGATGCACTCGACCGAGTGGGTTGCACTCGATCAAGTGTTGTTTGTACTCAACCAAGGTGGTTGTGCTTGTTTCTTTTGCTTTTGCTTTGATCCATGCGATATTGCCGGCGAACGGTGAGCAGTGTCTTTAGCAGGTGATCTTGTGTGAGCTGTGCTTTGGACGTGGAAGAGGAATCACCTGGCTGAGTCGTTTGATTAGCTTCCTCTAAGATTATAGATTTTAATATTCAGTTGTCACGCTTTCGTTTGGATTGTTTTTGAATTTCATATTTATGTTTTAATCGATTAAACTTTATGCTATTTAATAAATGTTCTTTTATAGTTTATTTGATATAACTATCTTGGGTAACCGAGACTGTATCAACCTTGGTTGCTAGGGAAGGCTTTGCTAAAGGCTTTTTGGTAAGTGGAAGTGTTACAAAGTGGTATCAGAGTGACGATTTTGGAACCTAAAACCAATGAACCTAATGAACGTAGGGTGTCTAATAAAATGAACCCGGATAAGAATTGTAATGAGCTACCGCAATGATTTGGGAGACGTCCCGAGATCACACATTACCCTTTCAATATCTAGCTGGCCACTTGGGTGACTTATGAGGGTTGTGAATATTATGTTCATGTTTTGATTGGTGTTGTGATATTATTGTTGCATGTTGCATGATATTGGATAGTATATGCTTTGGTTTGTGCATGATGTTGGTGGAGTATGGTTTGTATGATATTATGCGATGGGAGTATGATGTTCGCATATTGGTTATGACTTATATACTACGTATGAGGTTTAATTATAGTATGTTAGAAGTTTATGTCGAAATTTTGAGGATAAGGAGAGCATTCCGCATGACACGACCGAGTACGGCGTACTCGATCGAGTGTCTCTAGCACTCGACCGAGTGTTATTTTAGTTTGGATTCTGTCACAGCTAACAGAATCGAAATACTCGGCCGAGTACGTGGGATACTCGACCGAGTGGCGTATACTCGATCGAGCATGAGAATTTGAGTTTGGTGCTGGAGTAGTTGTACTCGGTCGAGTAATATCTGAATTCGGTTGAGTATTCTGTGTCACTCGACCGAGTGCGTTTTATGCAGATTCTGTCTTGATTCTGGAGTCTTAGCACTCGACCGAGTAGGAAATGTACTCGACCGAGTGGTCGTGACTCAGTTAAGTGTTTCCCTGTCACTCGAACAAGTGTTTCTGTTGGCAGGCGTATATCAGTTTGATCTGTGGGCTCAATGCTCACGTTTATTTTTGTTCTTGAAGCTCAACAAAGCCGCCAAAGAGATCAGCTTTTGAGATTAGGGCCAATGAGATGATCGTTGACGAATAGTAAGGGTACTAGAACGGAATGACTCCCTGAACGAGGCACTTCGAAATGTGGCTAAGGCCGAGGAGGTGGTGGTGGATTCGAATACCATCAGTAACTCTTTTGCTCGTCATTGTTCGACGAAGTATGGAGGAACTGAGCCACCCAATAAGTTGGGAAATTGAAACCACGAGATGGAGAACATTTTTTATGTTTTCAATTGTCCTGACAACCTCAAGATTGATCAAGCCGCTTTCTATTTGACTGATCAGGCTGGATTATGGTGGCACAAGGAGTGACATGCCATACAAGTGTATTACCTGGATGAAGGGCATGATGCAATTCCTTAGTCAGAATCTCGAAGAGAGCTATAAAATAAGTTCGTTCCAGAGCATGTTCAGTCACAGTTGAGGGATGAATTTGGATTGTTTGTTATGATTGACAAGATGACTGTGTCGGAATACTACGTGAAGTTAAAGGAGTTGTCATCCTATGTTGAGAAAGAAATAGAACTTAGCCAAAAGGTGATGGCTCACAAGTTCGAGTAGGGATTGACCCCGAAGATTCTCCAGAGGTTAACAGCTAGGTTGAACAGTGAACTATAGGAGGTTTTTGAGAGGGCTGGCAACGTTGAGCGATTGACCAAGATGTTTCAGGATGCCGAAAATAAGGGAAATGACAAGCGTAAGGCGGAGAATGACGGTAGATGCTTCCAGCTTTAAGTGGGGTAACTACAACCATAATAAATCCTATTCCGGAGGCTCTAGCGATGGTGGAGGATCGTTGTATAGTGATAAGGGTGATCGCAGTTATAGCGATGGTTCGAAATTAACCTGCTACAACTGTGGCGGAATGGGTTGGGCCACTAGCGATTTGAGTGCACCAGTGAGAATATGGGAGGATATCAGCGAGCTCAACCGAGCAATTCTTATCAGTCGCAGAGCATGGCTAGCAACAGGATGGCGGGGTTATGGAACAACCAGAGCAATAAGGGCAATTCTAACGGCGGAGGTGGATCATATCAGCGCCAGAATAATAATGGCAATCAGAGTTCGGCTGCAAAGTCGACGGCATCAACTAGTACGGTCCAAGGTGGTCAGAAGAGCAGCTATAAATTGTTCATGATGGACAAGCAGACAACGCAGGATGATGCACAAGTCATTACTGGTACATTTCTGGTCAATAATAGATTCACTTTCGTCTTATTTGGTTCGAGTGCATCTCAATTGTTCGTGTCTAAGAGTCATACCTTAACTTTGGGTTTGAGAGTGATTGATTATGTTAATGATGGAAGTCTTTATATCGTCGAGTCAGGCTGTACATTATAATAAGTTGTTTAAGTCTGTGTCGATGGTTGTTGGAAAGGTAGATTTTTATGTCGATCTATTCGAGTTTCCTTTAGAGGGGTTTCAGGTCATAGTCGAGATGGATTGATTGGGGAGGTAAAAGGAAAATATAGATTGCCATCAGAAAAAGGTGTCGTTGAAAGGACGTAAGGGTATTAGAATGTCTTACCGAGGTTTCGTAGTGAGGCCAAAGGTAAAGATCATTGCAGCTGTGACTTTGAAGTCGTATTTAAGGAAAGGATGTTCTTTGATCTTTTGCCACATTCGGGATACTAGAGTGGAAGAGCATTCTGTAGGTAATATTCCGATAGTGGACGAGTTCCAACATGTATTTCCAAATGAGATTCCAGGGCTACCACCGAAGAGAGAAATTGATTTCAGCATTGAGTAGAAACCGGGAATGAGACTTATCTCTAAGGCTCCGTACCGGATGGGACCAAATTAATTAGAAGAATTGAAGAAGCAGATGAGTGAGCTACTAGAAAAGGGGTACATTTGACCTAGTGTGTCACCGTGGGGCACGCCGGTACTGTTCGTTAAGAAGAAGGATGGGAGTCTAAGGTTGTGTATTGACTATCGGGAGCTGAATCATATTAGCATGAAGAACAAGTATCCTCTACCGAGGATTGATGACTTTTTGATCAGTTGACTGGAGCTGGAGTATTTTCGAAGATTGATTTGTGGTCGAAGTATCATCAGTTGAGGATTCGAGACATTGATATACGTAAGATAGCTTTTCGATCAAGGTATGGGCATTATAAGTTTGTGGTGATGCCATTCGGATTGACTAATGACCAGCAGTGTTCATGGACCTTATGAATCGGGACTTTGGTTAGTACTTGGATCGATTCGTGGTGGTTTTCATTGATGATATCTTGGTGTACTAGAATAATAAGGAAGAGCAAGTGGAGCATTTGAGGATTGTTTTACAGACTCTGCGAGATAACCAGCTATATGCCAAGTTATCAAAGTGTGAGTTCTGGTTAGAGAAAGTAGCTTTTATGGGCCATGTGATTTCTAAAGAGGGTGTTGCTGTAGACCTGAGTAAGATTGAGTCCGTGTCAAATTGGGTAGCACTGAAAAATGTTACTGAAGTTCAGAGTTTCTTGGGATTAGCCGGCTATTATCGACGGTTTGTGAAGGACTTTCCTAAGATTGCGAGACAGATGGCAGCTTTGATGAGGAAGGATACTAAGTTTTGCTGGGATGAGAGTTGTGAGCAAGAGTTTCAAACCTTAAATAAGCACTTAACTTCGGCTCCTATCTTAGCATTGCCAGAAGGGAGTGATAATTTTGAGGTGTATATTGATGCCTCGAAGTGTGGGCTGGGTTGTGTTATTATACAAAACGAAAGAGTGATCGCTTATTCATCGAGATAGTTGAAGTCTCACGATGAGTGCTATCCTAGTCACGATTTGAAATTGGGTGCGGTTGTATTTGCTTTGAAGATCTGGAGGCACTATTTCTATGGAGCAACCTTTAAGGTGTTTTTAGATCATAAAAGCTTGAAGTATGTGTTCATTTAACGTGAGTTGAATATGCGTCAGAGGATGTGGATGGAGTTGATGGGTGACTACGACATGGAGATCGTTTATCACGAGAGGAAGGCAAATGTAGTAGCCGATGCTTTGAGTAGGAAGAGTGTACATTCCTTGTGTACTGCAATATCATTGATGAAACTGAAAGAAGAAGTGAGAAATATTGGTATATGCATAATCCGGAAGGGGGATACTATTAGTGACGACCGTTGAGCATGGGCTTTATGACGAGATTCGGACGAAGTAGCTAGATGACTCAAAGATTCGGGAGTGGAAGGAGATGTTGGAAAAGGGTATTACTACGAGATTTGTCATTCATGCATATGGGAGTTTTCGGTTCGATAATAGGTGGTGTGTGCCTAATGACAACGAATTGGAATTGAAGAAGGTGATTTTGACCGAATCTAATTATACTCCGTATTTCATCCGTCCGGGTAGAGACAAGTTGTACAAAGACTTGAAAAAAACCTTTTGGTGGCCGGGGATGAAGGAGGTGGCACATTTCGTAACTCGATGTTTGACTTGTTAGAGAGTCAAAGAGGAGCACCGGCGACCGCAAGGTAAGATTAAGTCATTGGATGTGCCGATGTGGAAATGGGAGTCGATTTCGATGGACTTTATCGTTTGGTTGCCGAGATTGCAGAAGGGCAACAATATGATTTGGGTGACCGTTGATCGATTAACCAAGTCGGCTTATTTTATTCCAATGAAAGATACATGGAGTAAGATCGAGTTGGCATTGGCATATAGGAAGAATGTGGTGAAGCTTCATGGTGCACAAAAAGATATAGGTTCGGATCGAGATAGGAGATTTATTTCGCGATTTTGGCGCAAGTTGCAGGAATTGATGGGAACTACATTGAAAATGAGTACGACATTTTATCCTGCTACAGATGGTAAGACAAATAGACTATTAAGACTCTGGAAGATATGTTGAGAGCTTGTGTGATGGAGTTTGGGGGTTCGTGAGAAGACCGTCTTGATTTGACTGAGTTCTCGTACAACAACAGCTATCACACAAGTATTGGCATGGCACCATTCGAGATGTGTTATGGGAGGAAGTGCAGGAGTACGGTGTGTTGGGATAATAGTTCTGAGGCTGTTGTTATGGGACCTCAGATGGTGCAGGATATGATTGAGCAGGTACGTCTAATTCGACAAAAAATGAAAGCAGCACGGGATCGACAAAAGAGCTATGCGGACTTACATCGTCGTGACATCGAGTTCCAAGTAGGTGATAAGGTACTTTTGAAAGTGTCCCCTATGCGAGGAGTGATGCGATTTGGCAAGTGGGGTAAGTTGAGTCTGAAATTTATTGGCCCGTATGAGATTTTGGATAGGGTCGGGGAGGTTGCTTACCGTTTAGCACTCCCGCCGACACTTGATCGAGTTCACAACATGTTTCTTGTGTCTTAGTTGAGGAAGTATGTCAGCTATCCGACACATGTGCTTGAGGCCGAGACGATCGAGTTAGACGATGCACTTACCTATGTTGAGGTACCTAAGGAGATCTTGGACCGGAAAGTACGCAAGACTAGGAACGGTGAAACTATGTTGGTTAAAGTGTTATTTACCAACCATAACGTGGAAAATGCCATATGGGAGCCGGAGGATGCTAAGAAAGAACGCAATCCACACCTTTTTGATCATGTGTGTTTGGTTACGAGGACGTCACCTTATTTCTTAGAGGGGTAAGAGATGATCGCAAAGGGATTTGGGGGTTAACTTCAAGTACTTATTGTATTACTACTTTCGGTGGTGTCTAAGTGGTGAGGTTATTCCGTCGGTATGTTGATGTTTAGATTGGTTTGCATGTGAACTTCGAGATCGAAGTTAGTTCTTAAGGGGTAAGACCGTAATACTCCGTATTTCTATGTCTGGGTACTCGGTCGAGTAGTGTACACTTGACCGAGTACAGTGTTGGGCATGTATTAGTTGGCTACTTGAGTGTGTCTACTCGGTCGAGTACTTGATGCACTCGATCAAGTGCAGCCCACTCGATCGAGTGTTGTTTGTACTCAACCGAGTACCGGTTTAGTTAGCGGAATCCGAGCCATTTGATTAGAGTGATTAAGGAGTTATTATAAACTCTTCATTCAACAGTTTATCATTTCAGAACCCTAAATAACTTCATAATCCTCTCCCTAATCACTCTAATTACCACCTAAGCAAGGATTATCATTCGGTGTCGAGATTTCATCATCCGTGTGTCGATCATAGTGTAAGTTTTGATTTCTATTATTCAGTTATTGTGTCTTAACCCTAATTAGGTTTGAATTAGAGGTTTGATGATTTGATTATAGAGTAATGTTTGATTATCATTGATATAGGTGACGATTTCGTAGAGGAGCATTTTTAGTTGTTCATTATGTGATTGATCAAATTGCTTTCGATGTAGGGTTTCCCTACTCAGTTACTATCATTGTTGTTGTATCGTATGGCATGATTATTGTGATTATGATTGTGATTGTGAGGCCATTGTTGAGAGATGGACTTTAGCCCCATGAATCGTCCCTTGTTACTCCTATCACAAGGGGGATGTGCACATTAATGATCTGGATTTCGTCGTTGCGATGAGCGAGGATTTTGGTGGCTAGGCTACCATCTCCCACTGGCAGTGCGGATTACCCGTTGCAATGGGTAATTCATATGGTTGATTCATGGAGTTTGGAGATTGATTGAGATGCTTGTTATTGTTAATGTTGCGTTATTGCTATTGTTAGTGATTGTTGTTATGATGTACTGACCATGGTGGCTGTGTTTGTGTCTTTTGTTTTTGCTGTGATATATTCGATATTGCCGGCGAATGGTGAGCAGTGTCTTTAGAAGGTGATCTTGTGTGAGCTATGCTTAGGACGTGGATGGGGAATCACCTGGCTTAGTCATTTGATTAGCTTCCGCTAAGATTAAAGATTTTTATAATCAGTTGTCACGCTTTCGTTTGGACTGTTTTGGTATTTTATATTTAAGTTGTAATCGATTAAACCTTATGCTATTTAATAAATGTTCTTTTATGGTCTATTTGACATAACTATCTCGGTTAAATGATACTGTAGCACCCTTGGTTGTAACACCCCGCGATTATCGTTATTTCGAATTATTATTTTAAATGAGTTTAATATTATTTTAATTGTTATTTTATTAGAAATATCGATTTAAATGAATTAATTAATATTTTAAAGTTATTTTAATAAAAATAACGGTTTACGAGTAGAATGGTCATATTAATATTATATTAGTATAATAATATGTTTTTATATCGAGTCAAGTCATTTCCGACTCAAGATGAGTCGTTTGGGCTTGAAAACCGCTTTGGGCCCGATAAACTTCCATTACTACCTTTGCTAGTGTGTGTTTGTTCATTCATTCATTTCACTCATCCTCACCACAAACACACAAACACCATTAAACCTCCATCCCAACCAAAAACCGTCACATAATTCATCGTAGAGCATTCGTTCCTTCACCGTTTTCATTGATTTTCGCGCCATTGTTCTCCTTTCTTCGTGCTCCTTCTTTTCACGTAAG
>JAOWBH010171859.1:0-10573 GCA_028566215.1 Silene coronaria
TCAGTGTTTTAAAAAAGTTGGAGACTACCACGTCGCTCGAAAAAAGCCTCAAATATATATTTATATTGATTGATTCTACGGAGATTCATCCACACATGCCTGGAAAGTATGCATCTGTACATCCATGCAAATATACTGCAGTAATGAAAAAATCAGCAAAATATTAATGACCAAACTGTGGAATCAGAAAATTCTCTGCGTACAAATTAAGAACTACTGTAACTTAATCCAGGAGAAGAACAAAGAAAAGGACACAGATCCAGTACAAATTCTCATTAGAATGCGAGTTGTAACACTTAAGTCATCTTCTTAATTTCTGGGTTCATGGCCATATTTCCTCTTTTCCCTTTCTTGAAAATAGATCAAAATCAATAAAAAATCATCGATGTTTAGCTCATGGATTTCTTCAATGGTTTGTAGGTATTTATCACCTTTTTGAAATTTATTGCATCAGTGTTCAGTGATTCCGACTACTGATTTCTAGGTTTTGCCGCTCCCTAATCGCAAGCTTTGTATACCAAAGTCCTTGATCAAGTATACTTCAATTTTGGCAGACTACAACTATATACATAATACATGGGCTTCCTTTCAACATCTGATAACTCAATCTTCACTAGATAGCACTTCATCCACAACAATAGAACACCCAACAGTCATTGATAACTCTAAACCAGTTATCTTCTTTAGTCCAAGCGTCAGGATCAGGCCAGCGGTCACATACATATTCATCTAATGATGTCCGAATTCAAGTAAGGGGGATGTGTTGGATCAAGAGCCAATCCTCTCTGTTTGGTTGTAGGCATCTTTCCTTGAGCCTCTTCGAACATACTCGAAGTTGCAGTTTCCGGAGAGAGCTGAGTTTGGGAATCCATTTGGGCAGACATTCCAGCTTTGGACACCTTTCAATTTTGAGAGATTGGAGGGAGGTGATGTACTGCATCCCCTCTGGTAGTTCCTCCATCTCTTCAGAATAAATCAAAGACAAGAATAGGAGACTCCTAGGGAAGTGTTGCCATGGGATCCCACCCTGCAGTAAATAAGGACAGTTGTATATACGCCAACCCTCCAAGGCAAAAAGTTGCTCCACCCATCCTACCACACTCCTTAGTTTGAGGCAATGTTCGGTGCTTAGGAATCGCAGGGATGAAAATAAGCAGGTTGGTAACAATTCGTTTGCTTCTCCCAAACTCTCCAATTTATCCCCACCCTCTATGTCCATCGCAGCAATAGACTGATTACACTTGGTCAGCACTGATTTGGCCCACTCCAAGTTATTAATTTTTAGTATCCACAGTTTGGAATATGACCGTGACAATGATTACTGATGGCTAGGTATAGACCTCATCGTTCTCCAACTCAGCTTTCTCATGCAATCATGCACCTCGAGATGTTTAAGACGGGGACATACAGGAACATGCTTCATCTTTCTGCAAAAACTTATAACAAGATTCCTTAATTGAGGGAAACATGGAGATGATACCCACACTATATGCGGTTCTTGGTTGCTACCCCCAGTATCAGGTTCATGCAACCCTGATTCTGATCTCCAACACCAACCTTTCAATTTTGGCAGAACATCAAAGTTGATTTCAACAAGGCTGGAGAAAAACAAACCTTCACTTGAGCCAGGCGTTCATGGGTCCACAACCACCACGTACTCCAGATTCTCCAATCCCACAAGATATAGCCTTTTAAGGTGGGGCAGTTATGCGACCTCCCAAGGCAGCCATTTCAACTTCCCACAACTATAAATATTTAATGTGATAAGATTAGGTAGATCAAATAATGTTGAATTGTCTCTCCTCCCTAGACATCTCGGCATTGTCTCACCATGATACCCAATTAGTTCCAACTTCCTAACATCATGATGAGGCTGCATCTCTTCCAGCAATGCTTGCTCATACTCCTCGTTTCCATACTCTTCTGTTATAAAACTTATAGCTATCTTCTTCAGGTGTTCTTTACTTCCTAAGTAGTCCCCTCTGCCATGTTCTTTCATCACAAATTTTGCATTTTTAAGCACTCCAATTTCGATCTCCAAACTCCCTTTTAATTTATTAAGGTGTTGTAGGTCTTTCAACCCATCAAAAACCGCCTTGCACACCCACCACAAATTGGCATAGAGTGTGCAGACAAGTCAACTTACCTATGTTTGAAGGCATACGAATGAGCGAATTACATCCATCTATATTTAAGGTGGTTAGATCAGCTAGCATGCTCACATCATTTGGTAATTCTAGTAAACTAATGCATTAATTTAAATCTAAGGTTTGTAAAGTAACTAGTCTAGTTATTGATTTAGGAAGAATTCTCAGCTCGCTACTCCATGAGAGATCTAAACATCTCAGATGCAACAGTTGACCTATTGATTCAGGCAAACATTCGACCGTTGATCTTCTTAAGTCTAATGACCTTAAGAATGTCCATTTTTGAATTGATTTACTAGCTAGAAATTGGTCTACAAACTGTCTTCCATACATAAGATCCTTCTCCGTAATAACTTGAAGGTAAGTACGAATATGAGTCTTACTGAAGATATCGTCTGTATAATAGCCATTCATAAGTGAGAGATGGCGAACTCCTTTACCCACATTAGAAGCGTCAAAATCCAATCTATCAATCTCCTCACCAGCTACTTGTTCAGCAATATCATTGAAGAGATCATGCATCTTGAACCATTTGATCTCACCGTATTTATCTTCAAGGACATCTTGGAAAAAACACCTTTTTAATAATACAAGAATGTATTCGTCGCCCCAACTCTAAGTTGATGTAGCCTTGTGCCATCCAAAGCCGAATCAACATTTGTTTACTTATCTTCCAATCCTTGAGAAAGATAGCACAATAAGCAAAACAAGTCTTTAGGGAGGGCTCAAGTTAATCGTAACTTAGCTTCAATATGCGACTCATAGAATCATTACTGCCATTGCTACTGTCTAACCCATTGTCATGAAATGACAGCCACTTAGACATGGATTGACCACGGAGAAGACTTCCTACTACTCTAATTACAAGAGGGACATTGGTGCACTTTTTAACAATCTCTTTGCCAAGTTTAACTAACTTATCATCCCTTTCTTTCTTTTGAAACGCCATCCTTCAAACAAATGCCATGACTCTGTTTCCGACAAACCATGCAACTCATGCACTTGATCACCTCCAATCATTCGGGCTGTTGTTTTTGAACGTGTAGTAACAACTATCCGACACCCTCTTTGGCCTACCCTCAAAAACCCTTCAAACTGCTGCCATTTATCATAACTTTCACTCCATACATCATCTAACACCAGCAGATATTTCTTTCCTCCAAGTTGTTCTCTAACTTCATGATGTATTTGCTCCAAAGATGTAAATACATGCTTGTTACCTTTTCTAAAAACTCTTACACGCCCCACTTTTCCTGATCCTGATCAGCAATGCAAGTCCAACTCTTCAATTCGAATGTCTTGCTAATTCTAGGTTCATTAAAAACAAGTTGGGCAAGAGCGGTTTTCCCCAAGCCTCCCATCCCGAAAATAGCTACGAATGAAACATCTGGTAGGTCAACATTATCAGAACGCAATAAGATACGTACAATCCTCTCCACATCTTCATCCCTCCCAATGATTTTATCAAACAAAAAGGAAGATGTCTCCTCCTTTGTAAACTTGGTAGGCGTATACTCAACCTTAAAACTAAACTTACTACTCTTAGCGGCAATGCCATCTAACCTCTTGTTAACTATTTTAACCTTATTAGAGATACTGTGAGTAAGAAGCTTAAATCGAGAAAAAAAGGAGTTGACCTTGTCAGAGACTTTATCACCAGCCTGAACGAGTTGTTTGCGCTTGGCAAGGGTGAGGAACTCATCTAACACATTGTCAGCATCGTAAACAGCACCTTTGAGCTCTTTAATGTAATGCTTCTTCTGGCTACTAAGAACATCTTTCTGGGCATCAACATCTTCAAGAACAACTTTTATGGCTTCGACAGTATTTTGGAGGTCTTCAAGCTCGCGCTTGCAGTCAGTTATGGAGCACATTGACTGCATCTGATTCAAAGTTTGGATGCCAGTAAGGATAGTTTGAACTACAGACAAAGTTGTTGACAGGTCCATGTTGTGGAATTTGAAAGATTTTAATCTTGATTCCTGATGTTTGAAATGGAAGATTTAAGAGATCTGAGAAGAAAAACTAGTGGAGTAAATGTTGAATTAAGTAATGATTAAAGAGATCCAAGATTATTAACTAATGGGATAATTATTGGGCATACTGAGACACTGCACACTGTATGCCACCTTGGTAATATAATAAAGTAAACAAGGGTTACACTTACACTAACCAATGTCAAATACTCCCTCCATCCGGATCAATATTTTACGTCTGCTTTTAGCAAAAGTATCATTTTTTATGTTTAACAACGAGATGTACAGAAATGACTTAGATAGGGAGACGGGAGTAGTAAAGTATTACAGAAGATGGGTACCATTTACAGAAAAAGCAGCCCCAGGTGATCCAAAAATGTTAAATGAAGCTCCACCCATAAGTTCTCAGGCATTTGTTTGTATAATTCTACCCACTGTAAAGCTCTGTTGTGAATTTGTGATAAGGCTGATTTTGGATTTAATCCAGGGTTTGTTGATTTGGGGTTTTTCTATCCTTTTTAAATTCTTTTAGGTACCTCAATTCCCCGTTAACTTGATAGAGTGCTTTTTAATTCACTCATTAATCAAGTCAATATTTACTATTGTTTCACTTTCGCCTGATTACTCGTTAAACCACCAAATAATCTTTGAACCTAACATACTCATTCAACCGCCATTATCAATTCATCATTACATGCTTTATGGAGGATGTGATATCAATGCCTGAGAATGAAAGTTACTCGGAAAGAGAGTGTTAAGGGAGAGTTATGGAGAGCGTGGAGACAAAGTAGGGAATTTAAGGTTACACCTTAAAACATCACAACAGATTATGAAAAAAAAAAAAAAACGAATTTCCTAAGGATAAAAAGACAATTGAACGGAGGATGGCATGACACATAAAAACGGACTAATGAGGTGAGAAGTTCAGGATTTAGTGGTGAATTACGCCGGAATTGGGGAGTATGGTGTCGTGTAATAGATGACGTAAAATGGTTTCTGTTTTATAATTTTACAAGAGAAGAAAAATATAAATGCTACCTTCTAAACAAGTTTTTGATAACTACAACCTACATAAAAAAAAAATTACTTGAAAAACTACTACCTGACAATTGCTCAGGCGATAATCTGCAAGAATATCATCCACATATGCCTGGAAAGCATGCATCTGTATTCTGTACATTCATTCAAAGTGCAATCAGACTACAGTAATGGAGATAAGCATTCATGATATTGATCAAAACAGTGATATCGAGAACCTCTCGATGCACAAACTAAGAACAACTGTAACTTAATCCACAAGGAGACGCAAATAAACACAAATGCAGTATAAATTGTCACTGTAATAGTGTAATACAATGTGTAAAATTCGGGTAATTCACAGTTTCAAACTCATTGTTTCTTGCTTTTGCTGCTCTCTAATCGCAAGCATTGTCAAAGACTATCTTGATCAATTGCATGTCAATTGGTTGCTGAATCACAACTATGGATGATGCAAAACCACAACATCCGTTTCATAGTATTTTCAGGAGATTCATGTAATGATGATGATAATTGGCTTCACTAACCGATTGATTTGGAAAAAGATGAACAAGCTAGTTTGAATCAGCGAAAATGCAAAAATAAATGCATCAATTCTGCTACCAATCAATCACAGCAAAAAAAATGCTTCCTATAAATTCACAGGAGTATGTGAACATTAAGAAAACAGAATAAAGTGAAAATAGAAGAAAGGGTGTAAAACAAAGAATGGGTTGGTGTAGGGATACAAAGGTATAGAGGACATCACACTACGACTTTCTCTGATCATTTGATACCACAATCTTCACCAGCATGGACTGTTTCATGTTTCAACAACAAGAGACACCCCAATAACAGTCACTGGTATTGCGGGAGGGCGGAGAAATACAAGAATCTTCTTAATACTGACTTCGTGATGATCTCAATTCCAGTCATCTTCAGTCCAGGGTTCATGACCAAATGTGTTGTATGGCCACCCTATAGTCACCGGATGTGCGGGAGGGCAAGGGTTCGTTCAAAAGAAACCTCGGAGTTCTGGCTTTGTGATGGTCTCAACACCAATAGTTTTCATTGGTCCAGGGTTCATGATCAAATTTCTTCTTCTCCCGTTCTTGTAAAAAGGATAGAATATAAGTTAGGGGGATGTGTTGTATGAGAGGTCAGTCCTCCCCATTTGGTTGTTGGCATCTTTTCTCAAGCCTCTTCGAGCACATGCGAAGTTGCAGTTTCCCGAGAGAGGTTAGTTTGGGCATCCATTTGGGCATCCATTCCAGCTTCGGGCAGTCTCGGATTTCAAGAGATTGTAAGGAGGTGCAGTACTGCATCCCCTCTGGTAGTTCCTCCATCTCTTTAAAACTCTCCAAACACAAGGATTGAAGAGTCTCGGGAAGGTGTTTCCATGGGATCCCACCCTGCAGCAGATTAGGACAGTCATATATAAGCAAACACTGCAAGGCAGAAAGATGCTCCAACCATCCTCCCATGCTCCTTAGTTTGGGGCAACTTTTGATGCCTAAAAATTGCAAGGAAGAAAATAAGCAGGTCGGCAACAATTCGTTTATTTCTCCCAAGGTCTCTAATGTCTCTTCACTCTCTATCTCGATCGCTGCAATAAATTGAAAATACTCAGTTGGCATTGACTTGGGCCAGTCCAAGTTATTGACTCTCAGAATCATAGGTTTGGAAGAGGATGGTGATAGCGATGGCTGATGGCAAGGTGTGCACCTCATATTTTTCCAGAGCAGTCTCCGGGAATCATAGATTATCAAATATTCAAGACGGGGACATACAGGAACATATGTCATCTTTTGGCAATTTTTTATTACGAGCCACTTTAGTAGAGGGAAACAGGGAGATGATACCCACACTAGGCCAGCTTCTTGATTGCTGCCACCGTCATCAGAGTTGACCACATGCGCCCCTGATTCAGATCTACACCATCACCCTTTCAACTTAGGCAACTCAAAAAAAGTGAGCTCATCAAGGCTGGGAAAAAAGGATGATCGTTCTCCTGAGACATGCGTTTCTGACTCCAGGTCCACCACATATTCCATATTCAACAATCTTGAAAGTCGTAGAAATACAAGGTGGGGCAGTTTCCCGACCTGCCAAGGCAGACATACTAGCTCCCTGCAATCATGGATCACTAAACTGACAATATTGGGGAGATCAAATAATACTGAGTTATCCCCTCTCCTTGGCCATTTCGGCATTGTCTCACCATGATACCCTACTAACTTTAACTTCATCAGATCATGATGTGGATGCATCTCTTCTAGCAATGCTTGATCGTTCTCCTTGCTTCCATATTCCGGTCCTCTTTTAAATTCAATATCAATCTCCTTCAGGTGTTCTTTCCTCCTCAAATAAGCTCCCCTGCCATGTTCTTCCTTGACAAATTTTGCATTTTTAAGCACTCCAATTTTGATCTCTAAACTCCCTTTTAATTTATTTAGGTGCTGTAGGTCTTCCAACCCATCAAAACATTGCTTTGAACTTGAACTTGCTTGTACACCCACTACAAACTGGCCTAGTGTGTGCAAACAGCTCAGCATACCTATGCCTGAAGGCATACAACTTAGTGCATCACATTCGGCTACGTCTAAAGTACTTAAATCAACGAGCTTACTCACATCATTTGGCAATTGCTTTAAACTACTGCAACGATGTAAATCTAACGTTTGTAGATTAACTAGTTTTGTAATTGATTTAGGAAGCATTTTCAGATGGCCACTCCAGGAGAGGTCTAAACACCTCAGATGCAATAGTTGGCTGATTGATTCTGGTAAACTTTCAGCCCGTTTATTTCTCAAGTCTAGTGACCGTAAGCATGTCCACTTCGGAATTGATTTACTTGCTAGTAATTGGTCTGAACTACCAATACAAGTATACTTTTTAACTTGAAGGTAAGTATGAATTCGAGTTTTATCCAAGACATGATGTGTATAACAATTATTCACAAGATAGAGATGGCGTACTCCTTTACCCACATTGGAAGTGCTATTACTGCATATCCAAATCTTCTTACCTGCTACTTGTTCAGCAATATCATGCAAGAGATCGTGCATCTTGAACCATTTGATCTCACCGAGTTTATTTTCATGGACATCTTGGAAAAAACATCTTTGTAACAACATAAGAAAGTACTCTCACCCAAATTCTCTAAGTTGATGTAGCCTTATGCCATCCAAAGGTTAATCAACACTTGCTTACTAATCTCCCAATCCTTAGGAAAGATAGCACAATAAGCAAAACAAGTTTTCAAGGGCGGGCTAAGTTGTTCGTAACTTAGCTTCAGTATGGTGGTCAAGGTATCATTCTTTTCATTAATATTGTCTAACCCACTGTTCTGAAATGATAGCCACTTAGACTTGGATTGACCACGCAGAAGACTTCCAACTACTCTAATCGCAAGCGGGACATTAGTGCACTTTTTAACAATCTCTTTCCCAAGTTTAACAAAATCATCATCTTTTTCTTTTGCTTGAAATGCCATCCTTTCAAACAAATTCCATGACTCTACTCCTGACAAACCTCGCAACTCATGCACTTGATCACCCCCAATCATTTGAGCGGTTGTTTTTGAACGTGTAGTTACGATTATCCAACTCCCGCTCTGACCTACCTTTAAAAACCCTTCAAATTGCTGCCATTTATGATAACTTTCAGTCCATACATCATCTAGAACCAGTAAATATTTTTTCCCTCCCAATTTTTCCGTAACTTCATGATGAACCTGCTCCAAAGAGGTTAAATTATCAATGGGTGACCCTTTCACCACCTTTCCTAAAAACCCTTTCAAGTCCCACTGTTTCTGATTCTGATCAGCAATGCAAGTCCAACTCCTCAATTCAAATGCCTCACTAATCCTAGGATCATTATAAACAAGTTGGGTAAGAGCGGTTTTCCCCAAGCCTCCCATCCCTACAATGGATAGGAATGAAACACCAGGGTGATCCACATTATCACATCCCAACAGCATACCTACAATCTTTTCCACATCTTCATCCCTCCCAATGATTTTATCACACAAAAAAGAAGACGTCTCCTCCTTCGTAAACTTGATAGGCTTATACTCTACCTTAAAGCTAAACTTAGTACTCTTAGTGGCAATGGCATCCAACTTTTTATTAACCATTATGACCTTACCAGACAGATTGTGAGTAAGAAGCTTAAAACGAGAAAAAAAGGATTTCACATTATCAGAAACTTTACCACCAGCCTCAATGAGTTGCTTCTGCTTGGCTAGAGTGAGGAACTCATCTAACACATTGTCCGCATCATATATAGCATCTCTGAGCTCTTTGATGTAATGCTTCTCTTGGCTATTGAGAGAGTCTTGCTTAGCGCCAGCATCCTCAAGAACAGCTTTGACGGCTTCGACAGTGTTATGCAGGTCATCAAGCTCGCGCTTGCAGTCGGAAATAAAGAACATTGGTTGGAGCTGAACCAAAGTTTGGATTGCAGTCAGGATAGTCAGATAGCACGGTTGCCAAGTCCATATTGGAGCTTGTTTTTTTTAATGGGAAGTGAAATCTACAAGATAAGAAATGAGTTGTTAGTTTGACTAATAATTGTCGAATTAAGTAGACCATTTAGATAAAGTCAACACCCAATGATTTAGATTCAAAAGATGCCAAAGTACACTATTGAAGACTTTTCAACTGCTGCTGTACTTTGTATATGGCCAAAATTGTAGTGAAATTATATTCAAACATAACGGTCCAAGACTATCTGAGTTCTAACGACCGCTAGAGTAGCCAGTTGGTCCGTCTTAAAACAGACAACTTCATCTGAAAATTAGAACGGGTCAAATAGCACCTTACATGGATAAATGGGACTAGTCCTCGGACATGACCTGTTCTATATTTAAGATACACAAACACGAATTTGTGTGTAGTAAGTTAGTAACGGGTTCAATAAACTTCATTTATAGGTTCCTTTTTAAAATATTTTAAATACATTCTTAAATATTCTGATCTTTTATCACCATAATAATGGCCACAATGAACAATAAAAACTTAGCTGTGTGGTATCCGGTGACCATCAAATCTCAATTTTGGATCCGTCAACGAGACTATGACAATATGGTTACAGCCTATGTTACTTCAACTCTTTACTATACGCAGGCACAATTGGGGGGGTGCATGGGGCACAACTGTACACCGGCCCCTAATTTAGAAATAGATAAATTATTCTGTCATATATTACAACACTAGGATATTGTTCGTGCGTTGCACGGATTCTAAAATAATTGACTAAATGTATATTGTGTAGAAATGTATTACCCTTTATTTTTTAAAGAAGATTCTAGGATGATTTTAATGAGCATAATTTGATTAACGACCATTATTTCGTCAATACATGATTTTATTAATTAAAGACTAATTAACACTTGGATTACACTTTTTTTTTTCCTTTATAGTATAATAG
>JAOWBH010171870.1:0-10571 GCA_028566215.1 Silene coronaria
CTTCCACATCATCAGAGAGGTTGGTACTACTGTTATGATGATTCGATCTGAGATCACGTGTGTGAGAATAATGTGTGGATGGAGGTAGAGAACACCTTGACATACGTGCCTTATTATTATGAGTGCATGGAGGCAGAGAAGTATCATGTGTCTGTGGGGCAGCAAAGGACTGGATATCAATTGATAGTGAGGCATTAGACTGCTTTTTGTTTTTGTAAAGCATCTTGGGATCAGGTTCATTAGATGGGTTCCGTTTTTCAAAATCATTCTCGACTGAGGATCTTTGCTGTTGCAACTTTTCTTTATCCTTTATGCCCACTTCTACACTATTAGAATGACTGTTGGAAATTTTGTTCTGCCGATTAAACCCAAGATCAGACTTCTGAGAACGTGTCTGAGGCCCAGCAACAACGGACTATATGTTAAATGATGGGGAATCAGTAGACTGCTTCTTGTGAAGCATCATGGGATCATGCTCCTTGGATGAGTTCCTTTTTTCAAAATCTTTATCGAGCGAGAATCTCTGCCGTCCCATTCCTGAAATCTTCTTGTTTGATGCGTCAGTTACCGGATTTCTCCAAATAGGTGATTCTTGATCATTTGGCCTCACTTCTATAGGAAAATTACCTTGGATTTGAGGATATGAAGCGGGCTGGAGATTCCTCTTTTGAACAACTTTGTCAAGTGAGGATTTCTGACATCCCACTACTGCAATTTTTCTACTCAATGCTTCAGTTTTAGCATTTCTCCAAATGGATGCTGTTTTTGTGGTTTTAAGTAGTGAGCTTTCATTGATCTTACAAGGGGAATCACTACTAAATCCATTGTGAGGTGTTGATGGGTTGATTTTGTTAGACGAGGTAGCCTCTATATTTGAGTTCTGCTGTTTTGGGATTGATGATATCTTTTGAATCATTAGGCTTTTGTCATTTTGAGGTTCCTCCCACATATGAGATTTCAAAGGATCTTCATGCATAAAATTGCTTAACACTTTGTCGCTGTCAAGTTGGGGTTTACCAGTGGGAGGTTTAAATGGGCCCCATCTCACACCAACTGCACTACTCATGACATTGTCTGTAGAAGTAGTCGAAGTAACAGGTACATGGGAAGTCATCTTCTTACCTGAGCGTAATTCATCATCTTTTGTCATCAATGCTCTTGTTCTTTTGCTTCGATAACTCATTGTCAATTAAAGTGATCTTTGGTATATCCTAAAAGAAAATAAACAGATAATTAGTACACTTCTATCTCCAGCAAAAACATAAAACAAATTAGAGGATTAACAGAAAATTGGCAAAAACAGATCAGCACGTGACAAACCACAGGCCACATCATTTCCAAAATACAAATTACAACCAATTCTCCAATGACCCATAATATATATAACCTTCAGTTTAAATGAACAAATATCCAAATTACAAGACATAAAGTGAAAAACAAAACAGCACAAGTGTTCAAAATAAAAACGTAATATTAGATCTCGCCAGTATCAATCAAGTCTCTCGGCTTAGTCCTAATCATGTGTAACCATCCTTTTTGCATCTCATCTTCAAAAAAAAATACTTGTTTTGCTTGAGATGAGAAGACAAAAGGATCATCAGACAAATTACGACCAGTGTGCATCAACTTGGAAAAGTTCACAGATATACTACTCTTGTCTTCATTAGTCTTTATCCCTCTATATATGTCTACCCAATCACAACGAAACATTACAACTTTAAATGTTCCAAAATAATCCAGCTCATAAATTTCTTTAAGCTTTCCATAATATGTTTCCCCGTCAGTTTCCACCATAATTCCAGAATTTTGCGTTTTTCTATGCCGCTCACGATCAACTGTCTGAAATTTATACCCATTGATCAGAAAACCTGACATTCTTGTACCATAAATACTTAAGCCACCAGCTAAGGTTTTCCGTAGTTGTCCTTCTTTAGTGCTTGCATCTAAATTTTGCGCTTAAAACAATAAATACTTACATTAAATTTGTTCATAGAGAAGTTATGTTAATGTTCAATATTTTAAATAAAAAGGAGGTAAACCTGATTTTGAAGCCACTCTCCAAATTCATTGATGATCCACTCATTTTCATTGTAGCTACTAGAGTGGCACTCTTGCCGCTTTTGGTACAGGAATTCACTTCAAAGTAGAAAAAGTAGTAGCTTGAGTGGAAGTGTTAGAATAAGTCTAAATTTTCATAAATACAGATGATTACTTACTCGAGAACAACTTTCATCTCATCAGAATGAAGTAAAATATAACGATGGGCTTGTTTTATACTCTTATCATCTACTCGTACTTTTTCCTTCTTCCCAATCACTCGACCACCGGAGTTGTACAAGTACTGGTTCATGTCTGGAATTCCATCATCATTTCTTTTTGATCTATTAAATATGGTTTCAACACCTTCAAGATACCTCGAACAAAATGTGATGGTCTCCTCTAAGATGAACCCTTCAGCAATTGATCCCTCAGGTTGGGCTTTATTGCTCACATATGATTTTAAGTGAGCTAAATACCTTTAGAAAATCAAACATTAACTCCAATAAAACTAAAATCAAGATTTAAAACATTGAAGGTTTTAGTATTAACCTTTCGATCGGGTACATCCATCTATATTGAACTGGTCCTCCAAGCTTGGCCTCCTCTACTAAGTGAATTAGTAGATGAACCATAATTGTGAAGAAAGTCGGAAGAAACTCCATTTCCATCCGACAAAGAATTAGTATGATTTTTGACTGAAGAGCATCTAGCTCACTGTGATCAAGAGTTGCTGAACACAAATATTTGAAAAAATAAGATAAGTCCCCCAGTAACTCAATGATTCCAGTGGTCTTGGATGCTCTAAGTGCTACAGGGAGGATATCTTGCATCAAGACATGATTGTCATGACTCTTAAGATTATAAAGCTTTCGCTGTTTCATATTCACACATCTAGAGATATTTGAGCCATACCCATCAGGATATCTAATCTTCTGTAACACTTTCAAAAATCTCTCTTTTTCCTCATTAGACATAGAGTATGAAGCTGGAGGCATGTAAGGATCCTTATTTGGTCGTTCTTGCAGCCATAAGTGTTGCTTTATGCCCAACTTCTTAAGATCTTTCCTAGCATTCTCATTATCTCTACTTTTATCCATATCCAAAAGTGTTCCTAAGATATTGTCGCACACATTTTTTTCAATGTGCATAACATCTAGATTGTGTCGTAGTGGATTAAACTCCCAGTAAGGCAATTCAAAAAATGCACTCTTCTTATTCCACAAATTACAAACATCATCCTCGTTATGGCCATTGGTAACAGGAGTAGTTGACACACCAATCTCTCGAGCCCTCCTTTTTCGTTTTTGACGCCTTTTTGACTTACCATAAATATAGTTAATACTTTGTTGCTGCCTAAGAACATCAGACCCACTTACTGCTTTAGGAGCAGTACCATTCTCGATTGTTCCATCAAACAAATCGGCTTCAAAACGATAATGATGATTCTCATCCAACCATTGTCTATGACCAACATAACAAATTTTACCCCCAAACCTACCAGAATTTGTTGAATGAGTGCATCGAGGACAAGCATCATAACCTATAGTACTCCATCCAGATAACATAGCATATGCTGGAAAATCATTGATAGTACTATGCAATGCTGCTCTTAATTTAAAAACATTTCCCTCGTAAGCATCGAAAGCATTAATTCCTTCCCATAACAATTTCAATTCATGAAGTAAGGGTTGCATGTACACATCAATATTAATGCCAGGACTAGTTTTACCAGGAATGATACATGACAATATAAATGATGAGGGTTTCATGCATAGCCAAGGTGGTAAGTTGTAGGGTATCAAGATAATTGGCCAAGTACTATAAGTGGTATTCATCAAACGATAAGGGTTAAAACCATCAGTCGCCAAAGCTAACCTAACATTTCGAGGATCAGAGGCAAATTGAGGATAACGAGAATCAAATTGTTCCCAAGCTAGCCCATCTGCAGGGTGCCTAAGTTTTCCATCTTTCACACGATTTTCATGGTGCCACCTCATGTCTTTCGCTGTTTTAGGCGACATGTATATCCTCTCTAGTCTAGGAATGAGAGGAAAATATCTCATTACCTTGGCGGCTTCTCCTTTCTTCAGGTGCCCTTTTCTTTATCATTGTTATTGCCTACTTGACTTTCGGTTTTTTTCCATCTTGAAGTGTGGCATACATGACACTCATCTTTTTGTGAGAATTCCCCCCAATACAACATGCAATGAAATGGACAAGCATGAATCTTTTCATATCCAAGACCCAAATCATTGATAATCTTCTTTCCCTCGTAATAAGATGATGGGAACACACTAATTTGTGGAAATGCTTCCAATAGTAGTTCAATTAGTTTATTGAATGACTCATTAGACCAATGAAACATACATTTGATGTGAAACAAGTGCAGTAGAAATGACAATTTTGAGAAAGTTTGACACCCCTCATAAAGTTCTTCTTTTGCAGCTGATAACAATCTTTTATATTTTACATTTTCCTCAATGTTGGTTGGTCTTGGGCTTTGATTGCAATTATCATCATACTCATGTCCAGTTTCCAGATTATCATCATCATTAGACTCATCACTACAACTAGAGTCAACTTCTTCAGCAAAATGATTATCATTATCAGTAACCAAACAAGCTGCATTTAGTAAACCTTTCATATCATCGCGACCCACAAGTGACCCTTCACTAGTGCTCCCCATGTCAAACCCGTGCAGATGATCAAGAACATCCCCATTACCATGCCATATCCAATTTGTATAGCTTTGATAAAAACCTTTAAATAAAATATGTTCCTCTACTTCCTTTAATGTCAACCAAAAACGTAGTTTACAACTTTTACATGGACACTTTGTTTTTCCTTCCACAAGATTTTCTTTAGCTAATTCAAGAAATTTCAAACACCCTTCTATGTATTTATCATGATCATTTGGCAATTTTATCCAACTAGTATCCATGTCTACACAAAATAAGATCAAGAGTCCTTATTATTAAAATTATATATTCATGTATAGCAAACAATACAATTCAAAAATAACCAGCTTTGTTAAAATTTCATAAATATAATTACATTGTGTTAAAATTATGACAAGTAATTACACAATCAATAAGTGGCATTAAATGATGTAAACCTCAATGCTTAAAATAATTGTCTGCATAAAACATAAAACTTATACACTTAAGCTAAATGTCAGCATCAATCTATAACTAATATAAAAAGACAAATTTGAGCATATGACATGGCATAAATTTGTTCTTATGTAAAATTGTATTGAAATGTCAAGCACAGGGTACAATATAGAGCGGGTAAGATTTCAGGAAGGAAATCACTATAAAATAATCCATCCTTTCTTCCCAGTTTTTGAGCAAAAAACAGAGGTAAATTTTAAGCATAAGTAATTAACTAAAAGCTCTAAGTTGTGAATTGTTCTTATGTTGACCACATTGTGTAAATATCATTGAATTATCTTACACTATGTTTACTTATGTGAATAAAAGTATGCTCTCTCAATCTATCCCAAAATATGGTAGCCACATTTATTATGCATCTATAAATCAGTGTTTCTGAGTTGGCTTTCAATTTTTCTGTTTCCTTTCTCTTAATCCAGTTGAAAATCTTCAATTTGTAATATCGACCTACTTCTTTTCCTACTTGCAGGCAAGGTATGTGAAGTCCATAATGGTATGGTGAATTAGGATTCTAGGTTGAAGAGGCATATCTCTTGTACATTCAAATGATGCTCCTAGCTATACCTATGTTACTTAGCTCAAAAGTATAGTATAC
The DNA here is from genome assembly GCA_028566215.1 of Silene coronaria. Lineage (NCBI taxonomy): Eukaryota > Viridiplantae > Streptophyta > Magnoliopsida > Caryophyllales > Caryophyllaceae > Silene > Silene coronaria. Next base: position 5,809 of record JAOWBH010171870.1, read on the forward strand.
GTCGTGTGAATACCAATGTAATAAAAAAAAACTGTTGTTATGCATACATAAACCTTTCTTTACTAATGCCTTAAATTGTAAATTCGCAAAATCCACTCAACAACCCAAAGTAAATTTTGCTATCAAATATTCCCAAAATATACTCAACCACAAAAAGAAAATGTTGTTGTTATATCAAATAAGAGTACTTTGTAGGATATAAAAGTTGATGACCAAAGGTAGACCCGTGATTTTCACGGGTATCAAAACTAGTTATAGGTTAATATCCCATTAGAGTAAACATAATCCTACTGATATGCTTAATTAAAGAACAAGTAAACCCTAAATTCATATGAGATGTTAATATCCCATCAGATAATAGTAATATAACTGATGGCTTTTGCTTTCAAGGACGCGGTCGATCAAGGAAAATTTTGAAACAGTACAACGGATTAAAATAATGGGTTGCATGAATATTCACCATAAAATAAAATAAATGACTGCACTATTTCAAGAAGTCGAACTCTCACCTGCAAAATTTGGCTAAAGTGATTAATTTGATCTACAAAGAATGGAGATACTTCCGCACTATTTCAAGAAGTCGAACTCTCACCTGCAAAATTTGGCTAAAGTGATTAATTTGATCAACAAAGAATGGAGATACTTCCATTTTCGTAAATATAGTCGTTCGTTAAGTAACCCAACGGCCGAAGCCATGTTAGTACATACCACAACTAATACAACAAGGAATGTGACCAACCCAGTGCAAGTTATCAGGTGTTCAAGTGTAATAGACTGTACAGTTTCAGCACACAGTAATTAACATATCGAAGTGCCACAAAGTTCATCATATTGAGCATTAAGGCACCATAAACAAGAGCGAGAGTCCTAAATGATCAGAAAGACATAACAAGAGAGGTACATGGGAAGTCATCTTCTTTACTGACCTACTTAAGGGAACGGGCTGTCAATTGTAAGCAGCCTTAAACCAGTGTCGAAACCAAAGCAAATTAGTTTTAAATCAGTAATAACTAATAAGGGATATCATCATAATTGACAATTGACATGTACCTTCTCCGGTACACAGCAAATTTGAGTCGCATACATGAAGCAACAGAAGAAATACATCTCAAAGTATATACAACAATTTCAAAAGAGTGCACCATTAATTCATTTCTTGTTACTATAATTCCTAAGAACAATTAAGATGAACAAATTATCACCATGTTAAACATCATAGAGGATTCCAATTCTAACAAGAGAGAACAGCAACATTTTGAAGAAGAAATTATTTTGACAATTCTAACAAAATCATAGAGGATTACTGTTGTTTTTTTAACAAAATCACCATGGTAGGTTAAATATTTCAGCTAATTTTATTTACTCTGAATCCCAACTATGAATCATTTACTCTGTAAGGTAGGTTAAATATTTAAGCTAATTTTATTTTTATACTCCGCATATATTGATATAGTTTATGTAAATGGTTAGGTTGGTATAACAAATTCATCATGTTATTTTTAACCCCATGTCTATCGTTTTCGTTTCAGTTCATCAATTTGTAATTTTATACTCCTTAAGTCCTTATTTGGTTTCAAATTGCAAAAAAGGTACGTTTCAATCTTAAATGAGGTTTATGTCTTACTTTTGGATCCATTATGATGCTAGAAGTTCCTTTGGTTTTGCTTTGGTTGCATATGGCTTGGACGGATTTACATCTTAGCATTCCCTTTGTCAACTCGGGTAATGCATATTTAGCTGCCAATAATCATATATTTGTATAGATTAAATTTACACAATGCAATACAAAAATGATTAGGGTCAAATTTGTTGCCTACTATCAAGCATAAGTCCTTTGTTTCTCCCTTCGTCCTAATCAATTGTTATCTATGTTTGAAATCCCCTCAAAAAAAGACAATAAATAACAATTGATTGTGACAGAGGGATTATATCACTAATTTAAGCGTAATTTTGACTAACACGAAATGTATGCTCTTTAGAATTGAATAAATGGTCGAAGCTAAGTTTCAATTATAATAAACCAAATACTGAGTTTATTGAGAATTCTAAGGCTTGGAGAGAACTATGTACCGAGTAATTGAAAAATGTGTTGCTGTTTGTTTCAGTGTATTCGAATTCATTCGATGGTGGTTTGGCTCACACGAAGTTAGTTTACTTCAATTTTTTTCCCCTAATAAGCCGAAATAGGACCTCGTATCATCATATGTACTATGTCGTGGTTGCCAAGGACCCGAGGGCTACTGTCCGGTTATGAATCTCAAGATAGTAATGATTTAAGTAACTCTCATAAGAGACGGTTCTACAAGTTTTTTGAGATGGTACCATAACACCATAAGTAATAAAATCGTCATGAATGGTATAAAATGAACCATCAATAAACCAATTAACAGGAATGAAATATGTCTGAGTATTTTAGTGGATAATGATACGACGCTACTAGGTGGCGCCCGATCTCGACGTCACCCTCTTACATGCATCCCTTATTATTGGGATCCCCTCTTAATAATAATGGGTGTACCCACTATTATTGGGGTCTCTACTTATTGCATGTGAGAGGTTGACGCTAACTCATTTTCCTTTAGTGAAAGACTATGTCTCCCATGTATTTCTGCTAATGATGAGGATAAGATAAGTATGGTTTATTGATGGTTATGGATCTCTCCGGCAAATTTCTCTAACTTTGTTGGCTAACAAAACAATGAACTTTAATCGAAACAACTCCTTATTCCTTAGCATTGAATTCATTTAGGGGCTTCAATTGGTATTGTGTCAAGTTCATGATCAGACCGAGTTTTTTCCCTCTTATCAGTTGTCATTTTAATCTCATAATGAACTATAGAAGGACATGATAAACTTTTACAAGTAGTGGTTATATACTTGTGTCTATGAGTTAGTCGATTTTCCTATGCATTGTGCTTTTATTTTATTCTAACTACTTGACCCCTCTTGAATAAGAATTTATCTTCCTATGCACAGTGGCAGACTAGCAGTAGTGCTTTTGGTTCAATAAAATTTAAATAACAACCTTTCCTCTTTTACGTGCAGATTGTAGATGGCAAGTTTGTATAATCATAATATAGTCCTTTGACTGGGCTAGATTGTGGCCAGTTTGATTTATATGGATCAAAACATGATAGAATAATATAGTAGAGTGCAATTTGTTTCGTTGCTGGCTTTATGTCTATAACTTTCTATTAATACATACCAATATTGTATTCCGTAATTTCTAATTGTAACATCTTACTGCTAACCTGATAAACTTTTGATAAGGGTCATAGTGGGATGTATTTAGCAAATTGAAGGGTCTTTCTGAAAGAGAACAATAGAACTATAGTTTGTATGGACAATTCACTTATCATTCCGTCATGTCAAAGGGATTAATTTTTTAGCATTAAAAACAAATCTCTAAGGATGTTATATACTGGCTTCTTACGAAATTTAAAAGAGGAACCTTTGCTCTACACAATTCGTTTATCATTTGGTTATCTTTATTCTTTACTATTATAAGGTAAACGTTTTTTTGGAAAAACAATTAACAAGGCTAATAAATTATGTGTTTAAGTTACTAAAAATTAAACTAATTAATTTTTTTAGCATAAAATTTTGAAAAATGGCTTCTCTATAAACCCGTGCAACTCTGCACGGGTCTTAAACTACTTCTCTATATATGTTCCAACAAATGATAAATAATTCTCCAAGCGGAAAAAACGTGTGGTGTATAGGGAATCTAGGGATGTTAATGGGTAGGATTCTCAAAGGCTTATACATTATATATACCATAGTCATGCCTAACCTATATTCATCAGAATTTAAAATTCGTAGACCCATATCTGATCCTAATGGGTATGGGTATGGGTATGGGTATGGGTATGGGTATGGTTTTGTTTTAACAAAATATCAAAACATCAATAGGTAGCTTGAGAAAAATCATTCTTCCCGCTAACTCGCTAAGTACGAATGTCAACATCAACCAAGATGATAACAAGGATAATACATCGTCTTTTAATAGCTCTTTAAGCTAATTAACTTCAATTCAGTGTTACTTAATTTTACCTATTAAGATTAGGCGGAGAGCCGGAGAACCTTTCCATTTCAATTACTGAACATCAATTTTTAAATCCGATATTTCTTTCTCGCTTAAAATAAAACCGGCTTCCTAAAACGCTCTACAAGCCTTTAAGCATAAGCCGATTGAGACGAAACAAAAGCCCAATTTATTATTTTCTGAGCTCGTCGTAATGGTAATATCTTCGTAAATCAGTGACCTTTTGAAAAATTCAGAGTTGCTCGGTTTTGCCTTAATTTTCCCATTAATGTCTTGTTCTTTCCGATTGAAAGGAGCTAAAATGAACTGAATGAACCTGAAATTGGACTAAATGAAGCTGAACTAAACTGAATGTAGCCTAAGTAAGAGGTAATTTGTGAAGACATGATCTGAATTGAACTAAATTGATTAGAGGTAAACTGAACTGAAATGAGTTAAAATTAAACTAGAAAGAACCGGGCGTAAATCCTACTTCCTAATCTATCTAAATAATCTAGTTAAAATGCTAAGTTAACACATTCAATTTTATTTCACATCACTTTATTACATTCAATTTTATTCCACATGTGATTTATACACTTTATTGATTTCTATCATTTTTATCCATTGAATAATAATTAAATTTATACAATATTCTTAAAAAGTTAACTAAAACATTAAATTTTATTACAAGTAACATTCTTATAATTAATTTTATCTATTATTTTGTTATATAATG
>JAOWBH010171881.1:0-19200 GCA_028566215.1 Silene coronaria
TTTACCATTATTAGGAGATACAATTATTACGTTTAAGATCATTATGAGTATTATAAATACCGACTATTGTAGTTGTTGGAACCATGAACGAATAATAACAATTACCGATTTCCGCTCTCTCTAATTCTCAATATGGTATCAGAGCTTTATTCTCAATATGACGGGTCAAATAAAATTCACATAAATAGATAAAGACACGTTATTTGTAACTCCATATACACTTTGATTTTTGTCTTATCTAACCGTGTGGCCGTGTGGGTGATATTTGACCCGTCGTCATAAGCTTATTTATTATTATAAAAAAAAGGGTCAATTATTCATTTCATATCATTGCCTGTATGACTTGGCATAAATTTCGTTTTCACTCTTTATTTATTAACTTTTTTTTTTTTTTTGAATTTATGATTAAATGAATCTTTCTTGTTTAGTGATTCAACAGTAAATTAGAATGTAATTATTTGAAGGGTCAACTAATTAAGTTAAGCTCACGCACCTTGCTGCCTAAGGGAGTATATTTCTAAATAGAGTAGTTAGTCTTGTGTAACGTTATAATATAATTGTAAAACGGATTCAGATATAACTGTATTAAGAGTGTAAAAGTAGTTATTAAAAGGACCAATTTTACGATAAATTTGTCTAAAACTCCTTAAGTTAATATCATCAGATTTGTTAATAGCTAGTCTGAACCCAGTAGGTTTCCTGTGAGACCATCTTCCGCTAAAATAATGGAAGACATAATATGAAAAATATAAATTAAATAATTCTTACCTCTCATCATGTGAGAGGTCTCTCAATATCGATTATTGAGAGACCGTCTCTCTTAAATTTTTGGGGTCCGAATATAATATATGAGTTTAGGTGCGAAAGCATTACAAAATGAGAAGTTTATCCACGGTATGATCTCTATACAACCCATGAGACGATTTTATGAAATAAGAAAACATTCACATATCCAAGAAAATTCCAATCAAGTAGATGTCAATTAGCTTAGTTGATAAACATAAGCGATGATATTTATAATCTGAGTTTAAACCCCGTCAGCATTAAAATCGTCCTTATTATTCCCTTTACACGGAAAAAAATAAAAAATAAAAAATACTCTAACATAGTTCATGGGGCAAGAATCTGATATTAGCTGTACCACCCTGTATTAGCTATCAATGAAATAAATAAGAAATACTCCAATAATTTATAACTACCAAAAGAAATTAATTTGTACCAATCTATAGAGACAAAAAAAAAGTTAAGAAATAAAATAAAAACAAGTTGCTAGAATTTATAATAATTTAATTTTGAATATTTATTTTAGAAATTGTTGTTGCATGCATGTAAGCACTAAGCACACACTTCATCAGATTACATGCGACCATGAAGTAGATTATTAAATTATAATTAAAATAATGACTGGTCAAGTAATTGCAAAAGCAGTAAGTCTTGCTTGCGACGGGTTGCGGTTTACGACGGGTAGTTTGTGAGAGGAAATGGGTAGAGGGGACAAAGGAGGGTCCCCCCATGTGCTTCCCCACTCAAGGCAAATGGGTTATTTGTGAGAGAATATGGTATCCGTCACAAATAAGTGACGGATACCTTCCGTCACAAATAAGAATTTGTGAATTGTTATAGGGTCAAGTTACCGTGAAAAATCATCTTTCGATAAAATACGAGAAACTTCGCCTTTATTAATGTTTGGCTTCACTACCCAATTACGTATCTTGAATGTTGTCACATTAGCTTATACTTGATCAATTTGAATAAGTCTCATCGAGTCCTTTATGCCTATTTGCTAGGGCTGAGCAAAACGGGTACCCGGCCCGATTTTTGAAATCGGTTCGATACCCGGTTTCAAAAACCTTAATTTTCTTAAACCTCACCCGCACCTCTTTTAAACCGGGTAACCGGTTTTTATGGGGTTTTTAAACCCGGTTTTGGCTATATTCTCATGATTTTTTGGTTTTTTTAGATGAAATAGAGACTACACGAGATGAACTGAGAAAGTGAGAAGTAGGTTTTCAGTTTTAATGTCTTGGGCTTGTTGGTGAGTAAAGTGTTGGTCCATTTATTTCATAGAATCAGGATTTCCGAATGTTTTACAGAAAAAAATGAATCGGGTTTTAAAAGCGGTCTCCGCTTTAGTTTTATTTAGACTCGCATCCGCACCTCATTTGTGCTTAAAAATTCGGTTCGGGCACCCGCATCGGAAACAACCCGAATTTTCAGTCTCCATTATTCGGGTTTCGGTCCGGTTTCGGTTTAAAAATACGGTTCGGATTTTTCTGCTCAGCCCTACTATTTGCTATAGGGTCAAGATATCGCGAAAACTCATCTTTCAATAAAATACGAGAAACTCCACCTTTATTAATGTTTGGCTTCACTACCAATAACGGATCTTGAAATAAAAAATATAGGAAACATGATGGGAAAACTTAATCTCGCCTATAAAAAGTTACATTCAACAACTAGATCATGGATCGTGTGATCGACCATTCATTCACTTAAATGTATACGAACTTAAGTGTATAAAGATACAGACTACCCTGATAAAATTAAACCGGGGTCACCTGAACCCGAGCAAATCCCAAATAGGTTCGAGCATAAATCACTTTAATTACGTGCATGTTGTGTAACTATATAGGTCACACTAACGACTTAAGGAGTTCGAATTTTCTGTCCTAATCTCGTTTCATACTTCGGTTGGGAAATATAGCAAATCACCCCCATAAGTTTGATATTGGGTGCAATTAAGCCCCTTAACTTATAAATGTAGCAAATCACCCCCATAAGTTTCTCTTAATGTGTAATTAACCACAAATCTTATTTTTAAGAATGAATTTTACTCAATTAATTATTGAAAGTCAAAATTATTTATCAAATATAAATTCTAAAATTCCTAATTATCATATAGCATATTCAAATATATTTTATAATACTGTACTTATTTATTTATTTTGGCAAAAAAACGTTCACAATATGAGAATTTTAAGTGAAGTTACAAAATTATATGACAAATTTTTTTGTTTAAATTAGATTTGATTTACATTTTTCGTTGAATATGTAGAAATATATTGTATTTAATTTTTAATAGATGTATTTAAAATACTTTTTATAATAGAAAATAGTAAGTTTTAGTTAAAAAAATGGTAGAAAAATTGATTTGTGCTTAATTACACATTTTTTGGAAACTTATGGGGCGAAATTGCTACAAATGAAACTTAAGGGTTGATTTGCACATAGTATGGAATTAATGGGGGTAATTTGCTACATCCCCGGATTAGTTTGTGATGATAATAATAATAATAATAATAATAATAATAATAATAATAAATTCATTTGATCTTAATAAAAGTTCCCGTTTATAATAAAAAATAATAATAATAATAATAATTAGTATTTGTATTCATTCATTTTTACGCCTCGTTTGATTGCCCCTCGCAAATCATGGGAATTTAAAAATCCCATGAATTGCAAAATAGAGACTTGTTTGATTGTCCATTTTTTTGGCAAAGTGTAAGAATATAATATTCCAAGGAATTGCAAACTCCTGTGCAATTGAATTCCTATATGAGCAACCAAACGGATTTGCCAAAATCCCATGAATTTTCATGTGGGAACTTAATTCCCATAAATTTGATACTACTGCGGAATTGTATTTCAATGGGCAACAAAGCGAGGTCTTAACTAGCTAATTGAGGGAATCTTTTTATTTTTTAGACAAATTTACTAACTCTTGCTTTATCTATCTGTAATATTAGCTTTCGATTGATCATCTTCATACAAGCCAACAATGCCAATCTCTAATAGTTGGTGAAACTGCCCCATTATAAATTAAATTAACCCATCCATTAATTATAGCGTAAAATATTTGTATCTTATATATTCTTATATGAAACGATTTCATAATAATATTGTCTTAATTTTAGTTCATACAAGGATAAAACGGGGGTACCGGGTACATAATTATACTTTAAAAACAACGTATGGAAAATTTACAAAGTGAGATTTTATGATTCAACAATTTTGTGGTGTAATATTATCGAATAAATGCAAGTTTTTTTTTTGTGTGTGATAAGATGATGTTACTCTTTATTTTTATTTTATTTTTTTATTATAGTATTTTAATTAAAAGTAACAAATAATTAAGACAGAGAGAATATATATTTATGTTACGTTGACGGTCGACCCTTATGGCCTCATATGAAACAAGCTGCGTAAGTAGCTAACTAAGGAAGGAGTACATCAAATTAATCGGGTTGTTTTTTCTCCATTTCTTAAAAAGAAATAGAAAGGTAAATTCCTATCAATGGTCTTATTTTGACAAAATCTAACGATTCTGAATTTACCCATAAAAATAAAGAAAAAATAAGAATAAAATGAGAAATTATTATTTAAAGAGATTGTGAGAGAAAACGGAGAAAATCCATGCCGCAAATTAATCATGCACTTTGTTTGTTGATTACTCTCAAAAGACATCTTACAAAAATCACCAACTACTATATAATGTCTTATGAAAATCCCAAATTAAACAACTTCAATTCCCAAAGCTTAAACAATAAAATGTCTAATGAAAATAATCAAAAGTTGAAGATAAATTTTGAGTATTTTATCAAACCAAAATACAATGTCAAACAATCAAATCACCCTCACTATTTATCAACACATGATTTATTTCAATTGTCTACACCTTATATGCATAGAGGTCTCCTCTATACTAAACCAACTTCATTATCATCAATTAACTCTCTTATAGACCATCTAAAGGAGTCGATGTCGATAGCCCTAGTCGACTTTTACCCGTTAGCTGGTCGCCTGTCGACAATCAAGTACGAGGATGATCACGCTTCATGGGTCTACGTAGACCCTGAGAAAGGTCCTGGTGCTAGACTTATTCATGCCAGTGGCATAGAAGAATGTAAGGTGAAAGTATCTGACATTGTCACGTGTTATGAAAGTAGTTCTCGATTTATATGGTCTTTTTTTGATATGGGTGAACTGAAAGTAGTCAACCATGATGGTCATACTAGACCACTTTTATCTGTTCAAGTGACGGATCTGGTTGATGGAGTGTTTATTGGGTTTACCATGAATCATTGTTTAGGGGATGGTTCTTCATTATGGCACTTTATTACGGCCTTGTCTAAAATATTTATGGGCAAAGGGGATGAGATTGAGAAGCCCATTTTCAAGGCTATATTTGCTGACGGATATGGGCCAGTTCTCAAACTCCCTTATTTGGATCCGAGTGAGTTCATAAACCCATTTAATGTGGATCCTCATTTAAGAGTACGGGTCTTCCATTTTAGTGTCGAGTCCATAGCTAAGCTCAAGGACCAAGCCAAGGATAATAACAATAACAACAATAGCAATAACAATCACGCAATCTCCTCTTTTCAAGCTCTAGCCGCATTTTTATGGTTATCCGTCGCCCGGGTTAAAAATTTATCGGGCGAGTCAGATATGAATTGCTGGTTGAGTGCAGATACCCGACCCAAACACGATCCGCCTCTACCGACTACCCACTTTGGAAATTTTGTGCATCTAATAAGGGTAACATCCAAAATGGATGACTTGATGAAAAATGGGCTTTGTTGGGCCGCCATGTTGCTCCACCAAGGAGTTATGGGCCTAGATGAAACACTTATTCGGGCTAATTTAAAGGCCCGATCCGAGTCACCCGACGTGGCCCCATTAATGAAACTCCGTAATTTCTTTGGTACTAATCCACCACTAATTTTTTCTGGATCAATGAGATTTGATTCTTATGGGCCTGAGTTTGGGCTCGGTAGAGCCATTACGACCCGTACCGGGTATTCGAGTTGGTTGAATGGGAGGATTGTAATTGATCCCGGACGTGAAGGTTGTGGAAGTGTGGATGTACATGTATGTCTATTATCCGATGTTATGATTGCTCTCGAGTCTGACAACAAGTTTATGTCTTACATATCTTGATCGTCATTATTCCATATTAGATTTGATCAATTCGAACAAGTTTCTATTTTCTACGAGTCATTTACTCATGTATTGTACGATATTATTATCAAAAATTGGAATATTGATCTTTAAAAATAAACTTTGTTTATTGTTTTTCACAAATTCTTACTTTCGGACGGTCACAGATGTCACTCACGAGTCACGACCTGTTTAAATAATGTTAATATAAGGGTTATAGGCACAATTGGTGTGGTTGAATGACCTAATAATGTACTCGAATTCAGACAATAATATCAAATATAATTTATTTTATGTATAACAAATCCATTTTTTATTAATGTGTCTTGTTTAAACAATATTATCAAAGATTTGTTGAGAGAATATTGGTTGATAAATGGCAAACAAATGGGTACAAACTTTGATTTGTCACTAGTTAGCAAAATATTTAATTTATTAGTCTGTCTAAAGACCGTTATATCTGTCTAAAGATTAAAACGTATAAATAGCATACAACTTGCATACAACTTGCATATATTAGACAAGTTTTTTTTTTTTAAACTAATATTTAGCAATTAATATACTATACCACCAGTTGTATGATGTTGTATGGTGTAAAATTCGAGCTCTGTACTAATGTTTTCGAGTTTTATTTTAAAAAATCTGAGTTATAGTGTAAAGTATCTGAACTCACCCACTTAAATATAAAAAAAATAAATTTTATACAACTCAGAAAAATTACACATAAGCTCGATTAAATAATAAATATATATTGTTGTACAATACTTATTATACAACTGGTGGTAGGGTATTATTTGTGAATATTTAGACATTATGCATTTATCTTAAATATATTATTTGATCCGTCTTAAGTTTAAGACGAACACACCCGTCTTAACAAAAAAATTGTCATATTTTATATTGTGGCCAATATGGGTACAGACGACCAGGCCAGTATTTTATATTGTGGCCAATAATGCAAGCTCAAATAAATCAAGAAATTGGTTAATTAGAGTCAAAACACCATCTCAAAAACTCACCAACTTTATACAATTTCAATTCCCAAAATAAGCTTCAAACTCAAAATGTCTAATAAACATAATCCAAAGGTTAAAATAATTTCACAAAATTTCATCAAACCAAAATACAATGTCAAACAATTAAATCATCCTTACTATTTATCATCAAATGATTTATCTCTTTTGTCTATACCTTATATGCATAGAGGTCTCCTCTATACTAAACCACCTTCAATGTCATCAATTAACTCTCTAGTAGACAATTTAAAGGAGTCGATGTCGATAGCCCTTGTCGATTTTTACCCGTTAGCTGGTCGTCTTTCGACAATCACGTATGAGGATGATCATGCTTCATGGGTTCATGTGGACGTTGATAATAGTCTTGGTGCTAGGCTTATTCATGCTAGTGTTATGGAAGAAAATGAGGTGACTGTATCTGACATTGTCACGTGTTATGAAAGTATTTCTCGATTTATATGGTCTTTGTTTGATTTAGATGATCCAAAAATAGTCAACCATGATGGTCATACTAGACCACTTTTATCTGTTCAAGTAACAGATCTTGTTGATGGGGTGTTTATCGGGTTTACCATGAACCATGCGGTAGGAGATGGTACTTCTCTATGGCACTTTATCAAGACTTTGTCTAAAATATTTATGGGCCGAGGGGATGATATTGACAAGCCCATTGTTAAATCCGTGTTTGGTGAAGGGTATGGGCCGATTCTTAAACTCCCTTATTTGGATCCAAGTGAGTTTATAATGCGCTTTGAAATGGACTCTCGGTTAAGATTACGGGTCTTCCATTTTAGTGCTGGGTCCGTAGCTAGGCTCAAAGCACTAGCTAGGGAGATTAATAACAACAACGATAATAACAATAACAACGCGATATCCTCTTTTCAAGCTATAGCGGCATTTATGTGGTTATCCGTTGCCCGTGCTCGAAATTTACCAAAGGAATCAGATATGTGTTGTTGGCTTTGTGCCAATACCCGACCCAAACACGACCCGCCTTTACCCGTCAACCAATTTGGGAACTTTGTTCATGTAATAAAGGTAACATCCAAAATGGATGATTTGATGAGGAATGGGCTTTGTTGGGCCACAATGTTGCTCCACCAAGGTGTTATGGGCCTGGATCAAAACCTTATTCGGGCTAATTTGAAGGCCCGGTCCGGGTCACCAGATGTGGCCATACCAATGAAACGTAATTCCTTTGGTGGTAACTCACCCCTTGTTTTTGTTGGATCGATGAGATTTGATGCTTATGGGCCTGAATTTGGGCTCGGTAAACCGGTTACGACTCGCACCGGGTCCTCTACTTGGATGGATGGGAAGATAATAGCTGACCCGGGACCCGAAGGTGATGGAAGTGTGGATTTACAAGTTTGTTTGTTGTCCGAGACAATGACTGCTTTAGAGACCGACGATAAGTTTATGTCTTACATTTTTTGAACTGATTGGAACACTATGTCGGTTTTGATATGTTCAAACCCATTTTCTGTTTGATCTTTTTGCCCCTTTTATTTTTCCATCATTGCTCTCCGACTATCTTTGCTCATGTTTTTCTCCCAACTTCCATTTAATATACAGTAAACTCACATTAATTTTATTTATATCCTGCAACGATTATATTACATTATCCATTTTGCTATTATATATATAAACGTAATTATAATTACCGGTAATAGTGACTTTTTTATATTATTCACACGGACGTGAAGATCTCCCCTTATCCAGCTCTGCGCACATGAATCTCTCTCTAGACACTGCTTGGGTACGGGTGAATCAAAATCTCAATGCACATCATTTATCACAAAGAAATAAAATGTACCTTTCACATCCATAAATAAATATAAGAAATAGTTTCAAAACATAACTAAAATAAAATAATAAGAACTCAATTACATCATTTTTACTAGTTGAAATAAAATAACTTAATTATAAATTAATTAAAAAAAGTTGAAATAAAAAATAAAATTAAAAATTTAATCACCAAACCAAACTTCAACATTGGCGCCCATGGGGCCTAATAAACCTAACAAAGATGCCCCGATCCAAAATCTGATGCAAGACAAGAAAGTGGTGGCTCGAGCTTGACTCGACAGACCTGAAATGACCCAAAATAATTTGATTGAGGCTAAGGGACTTATATAAGATAAATTCTGACTTGAACGACCAATGACCCAACTCAAAAAGATCCGATTCAGAAATGACCGACTTAAAAATGAATTGCTAATTAATGAAATGATTGGGAGTGTCCCAACCTATACTCGGTCGGAGTGGCTCATTTTACAAGGTGTACGACTCTTACCGATTGCCGGCCCATTGACCCACCTACTTACGCTTGAACCTGGAAAACGGGTCAACCAGCTCAGATTCGGATCGGGTCAGGTCATTTCGGATCTACAAATTTCAGGTCGAATCGAGACATGTCCGGTACGGTGCATTTTCGGGTCAACTAATATCAAGTTATTTGTGGATAGCAACTTGTAACAGTATACATTTGGGTCGGGTTAAATCGGGTAGGGTCAATTCGGGTTCTGGTCATGAGTTCGGATGTCGAGTCGTGATATTCGGATCGGATCATTCGGGATCCATTCTAACTCCGCATTCCAACTCCTTAGAATCTCATATCCATCCATTCTATCCTCACATAACTACTTTATCCATTTCAGGATCGAACTAAACACTTACGAGCAAGTATGAGATTCTAACTCCATACATCTATACATGGTGTTAATGTGTCATACTCTATTCATCCATTTTAATACCTTGAACCAAACAACCCTTTAGATGATTAATCTAAAAAAAATCTTCAAAAAAGCACTATATATTTCATACCTTGATTAGAAATACAATTGGATTGACATATATATCTAATTTAGACCTAAATCTATTAGATAAGGTAACTCTTAATATTATTCCATGAACTAATATTTCATTATCATTTACAACAATATTCCTTAACATTTGGTTGATTATTCTCAATTGACATTTCAAAATTTCCAACTATATCGCACCCAAAAAAAAATTTCCAACTATATAATGTTTAATGAAAATCTCTAAATATACAACTTCAATTTCCAAGGCTTAAACAAAACAATGTCTAGTGAAAATAATTTAAAGTCAAAATTAATTTCTCAACACTTCATCAAACCAAAACACAATGTCAAACCACCAAATCACCTTTACTACTTATCAGCATTTGATTTAATACACTTATCTACACCTTATATGCATAGAGGCCTTCTTTATGCTAAACCACTTTCATTATCATCAATTGACACATTAATAGAAAATCTAAAGGATTCGATATCGATCGCCCTCGACGACTTTTACCCGTTAGGGGGGCGTCTTTCGACAGTCAAGTACGAGGACGATCAATCTTCTTGGGTCCACGTAGACTGCGAGAAAGGCTCCGGTGTCACACTCATTCATGCTAGTAGCATTGAAGAGTATAAGGTGACAGTAAATGACATTGTCACATGCTCAAAAAAGGATCCTCGTTTTATATGGTCATTTTTCGATATGGGAGAGATCGGAGTTGTCAACCATGATGGTCACACTCGACCACTTTTATCTGTTCAAGTAACAGATCTTGTTGATGGTGTATTTATCGGGTTTACCATGAACCATTCATTAGGAGATGGTAGTTCATTATGGCACTTTATTAAGGTCCTGTCTAAAGTATTTATGGGCCAAGGGGACGAAATTGAAAAGCCCATTTTTCAAACTATGTTTCCTGAGGGATATGGGCCCGTTCTTAAACTCCCTTTTTTGGATCCGAGTGAGATCATACACCGTGTTGACGTGGATCCTCGATTAAAAGTACGAATCTTCCATTTTAGCGTCGAGACCATAGCTAGGCTTAAAGCACAAGTCAATAACAATAATAATAATAATAACAACAACAACACAATTATTTCATCATTCCAATCTTTAGTTGCATTTATGTGGTTATCCGTCGCCCGAGTTCAAAATTTACCGGGCGAGTCGGATATGCATTGCTTGTTGATGGGGGATACCCGACCCAGGCACGACCCGGCATTACCCACTACCCAATTTGGGAACTTTGTTCATCTAATAAGTGTAACATCCAAAATGAATGACTTGATGAAAAATGGGCTTTGTTGGGCCGCTATGTTGGTCCATCAAGGAGTTATGGGCCTTGATGAAAAACGAATTATGGATTCTATGAAAGACTTTGCTAAGTCACCAAGAGTGCTCACACCAACAAAACTTCGTGATGAGTTTGGTAATTGCCCACTTGTTTTTACCGGATCAATGAGATTTGATGCTTATGGGGCTGAGTTTGGTCTCGGTAAACCGGTTACGGTTCGCTCCGGGTATCCTGGTTGGAGAAATGGGAAGATAGTTGTCGATCCGGGTCGTGAAGGCGGTGGAAGTGTGGATTTACAAGTATGTCTATTATCTGAGACAATGAATGCTCTCGAGTCTGACGACAAGTTTATGTCTTTCGTATCTTGAAACCTCCCTACACCATATTAGACTATATCAATTTGAAATTTCGAATAAATGTCATGTACTCTTAATTCTTGTAAGATGTTATCAACAATTGGGAAATTGATCCATTCAATAATTAGTTCTTTGTTCGAACTTATTACTCCCTCTGCCTCAATCATTTAGTTATATATCTATAATTAAAATACTGACGAGGTTTTTATCGTGCAAGTTTGTCAAAAAAAAAAAAAAGTAAACTTGACTAGGGAGATCATATTTTGAGACTGTTGTTAAATTTGAAATCAATAAACCATTAATAACCATCTTCTCACTCCCCTACATCTCACTCATTGTGTATTATAGACGACGCTTCTCTTAAGTATGCTTTGTCTAAGTGTCAGAAGTCTCCTACTCCGAGCAAGGTGTCTAATGTTTTGCAAGGATCCTTCGTTATTCCTGTTGCAAACATGTTGGTAAGTTAAGGTAGTTTATTATTTCTTATCTTACCGAAAGGCAACCCGTAGATTTGTGTGTGCTATTTTTTTCATTTCCCCAAAAAAAAAAACGGAAAAAAAAAGAAAATCACAAAAAGGAAAATAAAAATAAAAAAAGGACCAGAATCACTTTAAGTTTCATTGTTTATTTCATGGAGTGGCGTAATAAGAAAAGCGACATGAAACTATGGAAGGAAGGTTGGGAGGGTTAGTGGCGGCTAAAGTGTGGTGTGAACGCGGTGTGATGTTCACGTACTCAGTGTTTCTCGCGAGCCTCCTATTTGTTTAGGCAAGGAGATGATGGCTTACTTGCAAATGAACTGGGTTTGACACACCCGGTTCAAGGTGATTTATGATGTCTTCCTTGTGAGGTTGTGAGGGGTATATTCGTCACAAGCTTGTGTCGAGTAAAAAATGACTCACTTGGGTAGATAAGCGAAAATCATAATGCCTAGGAAGTCACCTATATTTGTCTTTATCTACTCATATGAGTTTTATTTGACTTATCAAAAACTTGTGACAGATTTCGATTATTATCTCTTGATAATTCTAAATATTGTTCAATGAACTAAAATTATATTACGATACTATTCCATAAACTAAAATGAAATATAATATCCCATAAACTAATATATCATTACAATACTTATTACCTAACACTTAGTTGCTTTTTCACAAAAGACATCTTCAAAAATCCCCAACTATCTATATTATTCCGAACATGGCCCACAAATAAATTAGAGAATATGAAATATTAAATTATAAAACAAAAACATTTACACTTATTTTCATGACATCTTTTACGAAAAAAAAAAAAACAATAACATATAAACGTCGAAAAATATAGTCAAAATGCCGTCTTGGGGACCACAATAAGGGTGAAAACTAAAAATAGTAGGTGTGTCATGTGTGGAGAGAGTATTATGATACTATTCCATAATCTAATATATTTTTCTTTAATTAATAATTTATTACTATATAACGCAATATTTCTTAATATCTGGTTAAAAAATCACCAACTATATAATGTAATAAAAATTCTCCAATTATACATTCAATTTTCAAAGATCAAACAAAACAATGTCTAAAGAAAATAAGTCAAATTTGAAGATAATCTCAAAGTATTTCATCAAACCAAAATATGATATCAAATTATCAAATAAACCTCACTATTTATCACCATTTGATTTATTTCAATTATCTACATGTTATATGCTAAGAGGTCTTCTCTATGCTAAACCACCCTCATTATCATCAATTGACTCTCTAGTAGAAAATCTAAAGCATTCGATGTCGATAGCCCTCGTCGACTTTTACCCGTTAGCCGGACGTCTTTCTACGGTCAAGTGTGACGATGGTCAATCTTCATGGGTCCACGTAGACCCCAAAAAAGGCCCCGGTGCTACACTCATTCATGCTAGTGGCACAGGAGAATATAAGGTGACAGTAAATGACATTGTCACGTGTTTTGAAAAAAATAATTCTCGTTTTATATGGTCATTTTTTGATATGGGTGAGCTGGGAGTAGTCAACTATGATGGTCATACTAGACCACTTTTAACTATTCAAGTAACAGATCTTGTTGATGGGGTATTTATTGGGTTTACTATGAACCATTCATTAGGAGATGGTACTTCGTTATGGCATTTTATTAAATCATTGTCTAAAATATTTATGAACTGTGGGGATGATGTTAAAAAACCCATCTTCAAGACTATTTTCCCTGATGGATATGGGCCGATTCTTAAACTCCCTTATTTAGATCCCAGTGAGTCCATTACCCGTGTTGAGGTGGATCCTCGATTAAGAGTACGAGTTTTCCATTTTAGCGCCGAGACCATAGCAAGACTCAAAGCACAAGTCAATATTAGTAATAATAAGAATAATAACAATAACACAATCTCCTCATTCCAAGCTCTAGCCGCATTTATGTGGTTATCCATCGCCAGAGTCCAAAATTTACCCGGTGAATCGGATATGACTTGCGTGTTGATTGCAGATACCCGACCCAAACATGACCCGCCATTACCCGCTACCCACTTTGGGAATTTTGCTCGTTCAATAACTGTAAAATCCAAAATTGAGGACTTATTGAAAAATGGGCTATGTTGGGCCGCCATGTTGCTCCACCAAGGAGTTACGGGCCTGGATGAAAAACAAATTCGGGCTTTTAAGATGGGCCTTGCTCAATCACCCAGAGTGGGCCCACGAAAAGAAATTCATGATCCCTCTGGTGTCAGCCGACTTATTTTTGCTGGATCAATGAGATTTGATGCTTATGGGCCTGAGTTTGGGCTCGGTAAAGCGGTTACAACCCGCACCGGGTATTCTAATTGGTCGAATGGGAAGATAGTAGTCGATCCGGGACGTGAAGGTGATGGAAGTGCGGATTTACAAGTATGTTTAATATCCGAGACAATGAATGCTCTCGAGTCTGACACCGAGTTTATGTCTTACATATCTTGAACAGATTCGAATAAGTGTTATGTACTCATAATTCATGTATTGTACTTTGTACTATGTTTTTAAAAATTTGGAATTGATCCTTTCAAAAATAAGCTTTCCGCTCGTCCTTATGTTGTTTTATCTCGATTCATTCAGTTGATCTGCCAATTAACAAATTATTCGTTAAAGACGGTCTTAATTTAAAACAGATATCAGTCACCAATGAAAATAGAGGTCGATAAAAAATGGACAAGTGGGAAAGGTATCATATTAAGTGGAGGGAAAAGGTAATTAAAAGCAACAAAAACATTATTCAGTGGCATATTATTCCAAATGAAAATATTAAAATTCTCATTTATGATAGCTTTATCCGTCTTAAAATTAAGATGAGTCAAGTATATACCACTTGTATATTTTAAAATGGTTAAGGAAAATTAATATATTTACTTAATCCGTCTTAAACTTAAAATAAATAATACCTAATGCTAGTTGAGTCTTGAGCCCACACAGTTAAGTATAATTTGATCCATTTTTAAAGTAAATGGTGGTTAAAAAAATTAGTCAATTTCCATGTACAAATTCATATCTAAAACCGATATATCTGTCTTAAATTTAAATAGCTTAAATAATATAAATGAGATAAAAACAAAATATGTGAAAGAAATACTCATCTCCACAAGGAATCTTTGTTGATAAATACTCCAATATCTTTTTTTTGTGGCTACCCTTAACAACATTCATAATATCATTAACCCAAAAAAAAAAAAAAAAAAAAAAAAACACAATTACACTACTACAAATCTACAAAAAAACACCAAATTTTTTAAAAAAATGTCTAATTAAAATAATCCAAATATTAAGATAATATCTGAATATTTCATCAAACCAAAATACAATGTAAAACAATTTAATCATCCTTATTATCTATCAACAAATGATCTATCTCAATTGTCTACACCTTATATGCATAGAGGTCTCTTGTATTCTAAACCACCTTCAATGTCATCAATAAACTCTCTAGTAGACAATTTAAAGGAGTCGATGTCGATGGCCCTTGTCGATTTTTACCCGTTAGCTGGTCGTCTTTCGACAATCAAGTACGAGGATGATCATGCTTCATGGGTTTATGTAGACCCTAACAAGGGTTATGGTGCTAGGCTCATTCATGCTAGTGCTATGGAGGAAAATGAGGTGACAGTATCTGATATTGTCCCGTGTTATGAAAGTATCTCGAGATTTATATGGGGTTTGTTTGATATGGGTGATGACCCGAAGATAGTCAACCATGATGGTCATATTAGACCACTTGTGTCTGTTCAGGTAACAGATCTTGTTGGTGGAGTGTTTATCGGGTTTACTATGAACCATGCTGTAGGGGATGGTACTTCGTTATGGCATTTTATTAAGACGTTGTCTAAAATATTTATGGGTCAAAGGGATGATGTTGAGAAGCCCATTTTTAAGACTGTGTTTGTTGATGGATATGGGTCGGTTCTTAAACTCCCGTATCTAGATCCGAGTGAGTTCGTGATGCGTTTTGAAGTGGATCCTCGATTAAGATTACGAGTGTTTCATTTTAGTTCCGAGTCCATAACAAGACTCAAAGCACTGGCTAGGGAGAATAATAATAATGATAACAAAATCTCGTCTTTCCAAGCTTTAGCCGCATTTATGTGGATATCCGTTGCTCGAGCCAGAAATTTACCAGACGAGTCGGATATAGGTTGTTGGGTGAGTTCAAACACCCGACCCAAACACGACCCACCCGTACCCTCCAACCAATTTGGGAACTTTGTTCATCTAATAAAGGTAACATCCAAAATGAATGATTTGATGAGGAATGGGCTTTGTTGGGCCGCTATGTTGCTCCACCAAGGAGTTATGGGCCTAGATCAAAACCTTATTCGGGCTAATTTGAAGGCCCGAACCGAGTCGCCACACGTGGCCATACCAATGAAACGTAATTCCTTTGGTAACAATCCACCACTTGTTTTTGCTGGATCAATGAGATTTGATTCTTATGGGCCGGAGTTTGGACTCGGTAAACCGGTTACAACCCGGACCGGGTGTTCTACATGGATGAATGGGAAGATAATAATTGATCCGGGACGTGAAGGTGATGGAAGTGTCGATTTACAAGTTTGTCTATTGTCCGAGACGATGTCTGCTCTTGAGGCAGACGTCGAGTTTATGTCTTACATTTCTTGAACTTTGTCACATTTCATCACGTTTGATATGTTCAAACACGTCCTTTAAAATCACATACGTGTATACGGTTAACGAAAACCGAAAGAATATATTCTTTCAAATAAAAAAAATATTTTTCATCCCCTTGTTTTTGGCTATTTTGGATGAAAAATTGTTTGATAACACGATTTTATTCCCTTCATTCATTTAAATTCGATATATTTTATAGCAAGTAAAGAAAAGTTAATATACAATCAAACTCGCAAACTTCATTTAAATGTATAATGGACACGACATCGACCACACAGGTACAAATGACAAGTCACAAGCACCTAAATAAAAATGTTACCTACTCGATCTCAATCATTTATTTAACTTTAATTAAAATACATTCTTGAGATAATAACGGGAATAAATATTATCTTGTATAAAATTCGAGCTAAAAAATGTTACTAGACCGCGACCCTCTCCATGATCCTCACTGGTAACCCACCATACATTTTGCTAGTTAAACCGGCCGAAAAAACCGGCTCAAACCCGTCTTCCGCCGTAGGAACCACCACAAACCTCTTCAACACACCCGCCGCAATCCTCTTCATTTGCAAATACGCCATCTCTTTCCCTAAACAACTCCTTGGACCCGCATTAAAAACCGGGTACATAAACGGGTCACGTTGCTCGTACTTCCATTCCGTCTCCCCACCGCCACCGTCATCCACCTCCGACAGCCACCGCTCAGGGCGGAAGTCCGCCCAGTCAGGGCCCCACAAGCTCTCCAACCTCCCCATGGCATACATGACATAATTTACCATTGTACCCTGTTTTACGGGTGTACCATCGGGTAGTATGTCGTCTCGGGTTACCTGCTTCGCGTCCATGGGGACGGGCGGGTATAGTCTCATTGTTTCGGATAATGCGGCATGTGTATAAGTCATTGATTTGATTTGTTTTAGAACAGAGTCGTCGTTGTCGATTTTGTCGATTTCTTTTATAATTTCCGATTCGACCCGTTTGTTTTTATGGAGCATCCAAAAGAACCATGTCAACCCGGCTGATGTCGGGTCTCGACCAGCGAAAATGAACGTTGTTACAATATCGATTATCAATTTTTCGTCTAATTCTTCGTATTTTAGAAGCCGTTGTAGTAAATTATTGTCCTCTGTTTCGGACGAATTAATTCTCTGTTTTTTCTCTTCAACGATTTTAGTTGCATAATTATGGATTTCTTGAATCGCAGCCCTAAGTCGTTTTTCATCCCCAATGTTTAAGAATTTACGAATTTTCCATATGATTGGAAACGGAGCGATAAACCTCGAGAAAGCGATAGTTACGGCCTCTTCAAAAGCGTCGTAAAATTTCGCTTGTACCATCGAGAGTGACAAATAACCCGGGTCATGCCCGAATGCAATCGAGCAAATATTGTCGAACGTGAACCTTTGGAGTATATGTTGAAGATCAACGACTTCTCGATTCTTAGCTGCGTTCGAGAGAATCGGGATTAATCTCTCGTTGAGTTCAAAATCGACAATGTTTTCGATGAAATTCTGCATCGATTTTGGAGTAAACATATGACTAGCAACTTGTCTTTGGAATTTCCATGGCTCTCCATTTATAGTAATCAAACTATCTCCAAAAACGTCTCGAAAAGCGGCTTTATGTCGTGGACCCTTAGAGTAAATAGGGTAATTCGTTTTAAGGATGTGCTCGACCGTGACAGGATGACCAGTGTAGATACTCTGGCCACCAAAGGGGTGATGGACGACGAAAGTCGACGAAGGTGAGGAGACTACATGGCTTGCAAGCCACTCGAATGTCTCGTCGCTTTTATGTTGGGCGAAGGCGATCAAATGACCGATTATAGGGTATGGTTTCGGGAAGGTAGTTGTTTTAGAATCGGATGATTTCGGGTTTTTCGAGATGTAGAAGAAGTAGAAGATGAGCAATGAAAGGATGAACAACAAGAATTGAGGTAGTAGTGTTATTAGTTCAAGCATTTTATCTGAAAGGTCGAATGTAGTAGTAGAATGAAGTTGCATGCTACCATATATATATCACAGATTCTTGTATAAGACGGTAATAATATCCGTTATAAATTTAAGGAAAATGATAAATATAATCCTTAGGGCTGTATTTAAGGAGCTATAAGAGAAAATAAATTATTAATATTTGTATTAATTGCATTGAATTATGTGTAATTTAATTCTCAATTTCTAAGTTTATATCACATATAGAAGGTATTACATGGTTAAATACAACCCTAAATTTAAAACAGGTCAAATATATGGTAAAAAATGCGACAAAAGGAATTTATTTAGAGACAAATGAAAGGTTTTATGCAAGTAAGAGCATATTTAAATCAAGTGTAATAATAAACGAGTAAAGGACAAGATGAGTACCTGAACTTTGGTTTTTTTTACGGTTAAGGGTCTGAACTATAAAACTTTACGGTTAAGGGACTCAAACTTAACACCGTTAACTTTTGAATGTTAAAACTACTTATAATCTGTAAAGGGTAAGATGTGCCCCGTTTTGCAATTCGGAAAAAGACATTTTCTCAAGTAAACTATTTCTTACCATCTCACCTAAACCAAGATCAATTTCTTTCTCAATCATAATTTGTAAATAGCTACGAAAATATATATTAATTTACGAAATTCGTAAGACAGGGG
>JAOWBH010171882.1:0-10571 GCA_028566215.1 Silene coronaria
AAGCAAAGAATATTAAGTAGAAAGCTTTTGTTTCTAACTTGGTTTTAATTCTCATTCAAATCTGAAAAATACAAGTGATAGAAGACTTGCTTATATAGTCTAAGGCAAGTAATCTTTATCACACAAAATAAAATAAAATAATGGCCCTAAAAGCTCCTCTTAAACCGTGTACATGTGCTCACACAAGGACCCATGTTCAGATTTTACATAAGTCAACAAGTAATATGAAAACTAGAAATAAGGACTAATTAGCCTCAATCAAGCCGTCCAACAAGAGCCTTGGAGTCTCCAAAAGATGCCTTCCCATTTGAGTAAAGAGTAAGAAGCTTCTTTTGAGTCTTCATAAGTTGTCTTGCCAAAAAAAGAAGCTAGCACATGATCTTTCTTTCCTCTCTTTGAAATCGTGCAAACTAACCTCAAATCATCAGATTTTTGTTTTCAAAAAGTGTTGCTTGCTTGACCATGCTTGCTTTATAGACTCATTTATTTATTGATAAAGCTCCTTGAATTGAAATAAAGAACTCCAATGCCTCAAAACAGCCGAAATTCTTACTTGGAATTCGGGTTGGACCTTAAATTGTAAGAGGGTCCAACCGAATTATTTGGATCATTTTGGGATGGGTTTTGATTCACTTCATTTATGTTGAATGAGCAAAATCCTATGTTATTTGACAAATTAAAGTATTCAAAACTTTATTTGATTATAATGTATATACATTTAATGGCGCTCTTAAAGAATACACCTTATAAATATAGAATTCTTTTTCACATCACACAATTTATATCATTATATTACATACACTTTTCAAAAAGAAAACTACTTCGTATTGTACTTTAATTTTTTTTTTTTATACTCTCATAATTAATGCAAAAGAAAAAAGTAAAAAACAAAGAAGGGTAAACAACAGTAAAATTTTCAAATTGTATGCTTACATACCGCTATTATATAGTGGTTTGACGATTTATAAGGCAGTAGATATAGTAGTATTTCATTCGAAATTCAATGTATCTTATTATGTTGTACTCAAAAGTTAAAATCGAGAAGTATGAGGTGCATGGTTGAAAGTCAAAAGTTTTAAGAATAAAGATCGTGGGATGGTACCAATAGTATAAGCAGTATGAAAAAAAAAGATTTGTTAGAAAATGCTTGGACCAGGAATTCGCTTTGTTATTGATGGAAGTGTTTAGAGAAATTTCGGCTTAATATTAGATCTTGTAAAGGGATAAAACATATACAGAGTACTCCGCTTGGAATAGAGAGGGTTATACTTTAAATCTGCACCATGCAAGATTTTTCATTATTTCCGCCATTTCCGGTACAACTTCAAACAATACTATAGAAATAAATTTGCACATTTCTTTTGAGATATGGTATTCCCATAATTGTTTTGCGGAATACACCTCCGTCTTATTCATTTGTTTACCCTTTTTATTGTTTGCGAGGTTATTTTAATTAAAAATATACAAATGATTAGGGCGGAGGAGTATAGTGGTATGGTATTCATACGGTCATACCTTCAATCTAATACGAAGTATGTAACTGCTTTAAAATGATATGGTAATTGTTCTATTTTCAAAGAGATTTTGTTAAATGAATGAGGGATTGAAGTGAGGAATTAGATAAAGTCATGCAAAGGCTCATTTTTATTTTTTGTGTAATAAAGATACTTTTTTGTAAGGTTCATAAATATTTGAAGTAATATGCATGAAACGCGAAGAACGTAACTACATTAAAACACCAAAGCAATAAGCTAATCCACCCCATGATTATTTTTTGTATTATTTCTTGGTAGTAATACTTAAATTATTATTATGAAATAAATGATCGGGACTGAGAGTACAAGAGTGAATTTTCAACTAATTACCACAAGGATGTTAGAAATTTTAATCGCTTACTTTGTAACTTCAAAATATTTATAATTGTTCTTAGGACTCAAAAATCTTTAGCATAATTAAATTTAAACAAAAAAAAATTGTAATTCCTCCATATCTTAATGATCTTTCTACTTCTCTAATATATGTGAGAAGTATTTTATTAAAATGGAAATATCATAGTGAAATGGAGGTTTGGTGCGAAAATGTTGAGAAAAAAGATTACGCATCTGATGTATTATTTCAGACCCTTTTAGTTATTGAGCATACATGCATTTTTTCTGAGCATATATGCTTGAATTTATATGTATAATTTTTGAGCAATATTGTATATTTTTAATTTATTGTTTAAAATGAACATGTTAAAAAACTTTATACTAAAACTCTTAATATTTAAAGCAAAACTCAGAAAGTACACAATCAGATGTACTACATATGATGCATAGTCTATAAACCGGAAAATGTTAAGTCATAACTGAACAGGGGTAATATGGTTACGTCCACCAACTAATGAATTGACATAAGAAACTTACTAGGAAAAGGAGATGAATGACATGAAGAGATAGAATTATTACATATTTACATAAGTAGTAATAATGTAATATGTATGCTAATTAAATTTTAATTAAATAAAATTGTATAATAAGCATTCCCTCACTTTGTTAGATTTTAGTATATTAATACTAAATATTAAAACTGGCCGTGCGAAGCACGGAATACTACCTAGTTAGATAGTAAATCTGGTTCAATTTAATGATAAAGGAATGTAAATTTTCTTTCAACACTTATATTCGGTCTTGAATAATTACTTTTTACTGATGTGATTTTGATTATTGGACTTCATTATGTATGATTTAGATCCAGATATGATAAATTGATATTTTTTGGAACTAACATAAATAGCCGAGTTAGATTTGAGTGTTATTAATTTATTTAAGAATCAATTGTTGGTAATATAGCTGGAAAATATGTGATCGAATATAGACAATCTTATAATGTGAAAATGGGGAAAATTGATTTTTTGTACGACTCCTAAGATTTGTTGAAAATTGTATGTATATAATCATCCGCTTCAATGGATATGATATGCCTACTTATTAAGTATAAGGAGTTAGTTAGAGTTAGTTACCTTATATCAAAGAAGTTAGTTAGACCAATACGGTCGGTCATAGTCAAGTCTATATATACCTCATATTATTTTAAGAAAGACATAACTTTTGTAATACAATTTACTCATCAATAATATTAATCATTAATTTTAATTCTCTCCTTATTTTTCTTCTTATATAATCAATATAAAAGATTCTTATATGGTATTAGTTAAAGGTTTTCGATTCTATAAAATTGTTTGATCTTCAGTCATTAGAATTGGGGATTTCTTTGGTTCATCTATACTCCGATCATCAGATTTGATAAAGAACGATATGGGTGCTGTTAAGCAGAATAATCTATCCCTGATTGAGTATTACGGTAAGCTTAAGAGTCTTTGGGAAACTCTTCACAGTATTGACCCTATACCCACCCGTACTTGTGAAAAACTGGATTTGTGTTCATGTACTCTTCTTAAAAGAATGGTTGAAAGAGATAATACAGCCAATTTAATACTTTTTCTAATGGGTTTGAATGGGGGCTATGAGAGTGTTAGAACTCTAATTTTATCCATAGAACCTCTTCCCACCATTAACAAGGCTCTTGGTTTCTAGCAAAAGACTGAAAGACAGAAGCAAATTTCTCATGGTGTGGACATTTTGACTGAAATTAATGCTTATGTTGTGTCACAACAACAGGATAATAAGCAAATAAGTTTCAAGAAACCAAAGACTAATGATGTTCTGAAGGTGTGCTCACTGTAATGGTAAAGGTCATACTATTGAAACATGTTTCTGGTTGGTTAAGTGTCCTCACTGTGTCAAGACTTGTCACAAACCAGATAATTGTTATAATGTGAGAGATTTTCCTTCTGGTAGGCACAACAGAGGAAAAGGAAGGGATGGTTATGGTAACAAGGCTATCACAGGGACATTCAATAACAATAAAGCTGCAAATAATGTTGATTTATTTGGTGGAATTTGAAACTCCTCTAGATTTCCATGGTTCTACTGTATTGTCTTTATCTGAACCTGGAACCTATTCTTCTTCTTCTTCTTCTTCTATGGATTCTACTATGATTGATAACATTGTTTCTTCTGTGGTGGATAAAGTAATAAAGAGGATTTCTGATAATGGTACTACTTTATCTACTTCCAACTTTGCAAGTACAATTTCTTCTCAAGCTTTTTCTGCTAATTCTGCAATGCATTTTCATGATTAGATTATTGATACAGGAGCATCTAATCATATGACTCATAATCTTGATTTTATGTATAATGTGATTGTTCTAGAAAAGCCCATATTTGTAGGATTTTTTTTTTGCGGAAAATGTAAGTTTCATTGATAATTAAAGTTCACCCTTACAATTTTGTATTACATCATCACCCCATGCCTATTCCTTCATTAACTCATACAAATATATTGCAACCAATCATTCACTCTACCTATTTTAGAGCGTACTCTCTTACATTTTAACCTCAATACTATATCATTTTTACACTTCTGACTGGTTAAAGTGGGTATGGGCACCACTTAATCTATTTTGCTTCTAATCATATTAATCCAAATCTGGTATATCAAGCCCATCATCACAGCAACAACCACTTTCTTCTACAATAACGAGTTAGTTCTGAACTGCAGCCACCATTCAATTACATTTTGTTAAGGAATAGATACCATTAACCAATTTTGCAAAGAACTAAGGCATCTAATGCTAAAGGCACACTTGAAGAACAAATGTTCTACAGATTCAGTAGCATCTCCACACAAATAATAGACATTTGATTGGATAATCGTTATTCTCATCATTCTCTCCATAGTGAGTAATCTCTTATGAGCCATCAGCCAAGCAGTAAAGATGTGGCGAGGAATGCTTATATTATTATTGTACCAGAGGTACCAAGGTGTATTAGGTCCATCATCAACCAGCCAAGAATAACCAGTTTTGATTGTATAATGCTCAAGACCTTGGGGAGAACATGTGTTGTTTAATAGTCTCTACCAGCAGATTTTCTTCCAAGCCCAGCTTGCTCCCTGACCAGGCATATAATCTTCCCAAATCTGGTTCTTTATATACACTGAGTGTACCCATCTGACCCATAGAAGATCAGTTTTGTACTTAATCCACCAAGCATACTTGGCCACTACGGCAATGTTCCACCAGTATAATTTTTTCATGCCCAATCCCCCTTTCTTTTTTAGTTTGCACACTTGGTCCCAAGAAACCAAATAAGGGTTATCTTTGTTGTCATTGCCATGCCACAAGAATTTCCTACACATAGCTTCAATCTTGTTAATCACAGTTTTTGGTAATATAAAAATCCGAGCCCAGTAGTTATGAAGAGTGCCAAGAACGGACTTAATTAGGACCACTCTCCCAACATAAGAGAGTTTTCTGGACCCCAAACCTCCAATTTTATTGGTAATTTTATCAATGAGGCATTGACTATCCTCCACACCTAATCTCTTTGGTGTGATATTCACCCAAAGATATTTAAAAGGGACTTTTCCTCTTTGCATCCCAGAGATTCTCTCCAACAACTGCATGGTAGCCTCATCCACACCATTACTAAACAAGTTAGACTTCCCCTGATTCATACACAATGGCAAGGAGAATGTTTGAAAAGCTCTCAATAACAGCATCACAGACTGTCTATCCCCTCTACTAAACATGATTAGGTCATCAGCAAAACAAAGGTGGCTTAAATTAACCCTTTTACAAAATGGATGAAACCTGAACTCTTTTCTCGTCTAAACCCATTTTAGAATTCTACTTAGATACTCCAGACAAATGGTAAAAATTAGTGGAGATAAGGGGTCACCTTGTCGTAGCCCTCTTCTGCCTTGAAAAAAACCAAACACATTGCCATTTAGGGCAATGGAATAAGTTGGAGAATTCACACACCGCATCAAAATCTTCACAGTTTGTGCAGGAAACCCTAAAGCAACCAACATCTCCTGAATAAAAGCTCATTCAACAGAGTCATAAGCTTTTCTTAAATTAATTTTCATCATAATTCTGGGAGAGCAAGCTTTTCTTTTGTACATTTTGATCAAATCTTGAGCAATCAAAATATTTCCCACTATGTCTCTACCTTTCACAAAGGCACTCTGGGAATGACTAATGATATCAGGTAAAATGTCACTCAACCTAGTGCATAATACCTTTGTCACACACTTATAGATTGTGTTACATCAGACAATTGGCCTAAATTGTAAAACACTCTCTAGGACCTCAACTTTTGGAACTAAAGTAATGATAGTAGAATTGCATTCCTTAAGTAGATTTCCATAATCAATCACATTCTTAACAGCATTAATCACATCTTTCCCTACAATCTCCCAGGCACTTTAAAAAACTGACTATAATACCCATCAGGGCTAGGAGCCTTGTTTCCAGGGATAGAAAACATTGTCTATTTAACTTCTTCATCAGTTATTGGAGCAATTAAGGCCTGCTTATGTTCAAAAGTGAGACAGTTTCCAGCCCTAACAATCCCAACATTAATAAACTGAACATCCTTAGATGTCCTTAAGAGCATTGTGTAGTAATCTTCAAAAGCCTGCTAAATGTCACTTTGTTGTATGCAACTGTTACCATTCATGTCATTAACCTGATACACCTTGTTTCTCATCCTCCTATGTTTGATACTACCATGATAAAATACAGTGTTCTCATCTTCTTCACTCATCCATTTCTCCTTCGATTTCTGAAGAAGATATTGGTCTCTTGCAGCCTTCAGTAAAATCAGCTCCTTAGCACAAGAATTCTCAGCAACTTGCCATTCCATATTGTAAGGGTTTTGAGCCACCGGCTCATGAAACTTTTTGAGGGAAAGTTCAGTAACCTTAGTGATATTCTCACTATCACTAAAGTTACTTTTATTTAATCCTTTGAGTCCCTGCTTTAGCACCTTAAGTTTCTTGACCACCCTAAACATAGGTGTACCCTGAATAAGAGTACTACATCCCTTATTAACCACCTCTTTAAACTCCTCCACTAGAGACCACATGTTGAAATATTTAAATGGGCTCCCATTTCTATCCTTCTCAACTTGAAATTTAACCAAGCATGGGCAATGGTCAAAGCTCTCAGGGAATTCATTCAGCCAAACATCATTCACAAGTACTCTATCAGTTTTACTGTAAACCTTGGGATCATTCACATGTTTGTTATTCCATGTAAAGAATGGTCCAATAGTCTTAAGCTCAACCAAGCTACACTAAGAAACCATTTGTCTCATGGGTAAAATATCATTCCAAGATACAGGAGCTCCTCCAATCCTTTTATTTAGATTCATCAAACTGCTAAAGTCTCCACAGACCATCCAAGCAGCATCCATTCTCATACTAAGTTGGTATAAATTGTCTCATAGACACACCCTTTCCTTGTCAACATTGAACCCATACACTACTGTAAACCAGAACTGACAGTGATTTAATTTGTCAAAAACCTTAGCATGTATCAATTGAGGTGTGATGCATCTCACATCCACCACATATTGCCCTGGTTGCCACACCAACCAAATTCTCCCACCTTTATGTTTACTACTATTAGTGCAGATCGACTAGTCTTCACAGACATTATTTTTAACCTTAGTCCAATTAATAGTCCTAACTTTTGTTTCAATTAACCCAAATAGTCCTACATTATTCTGATTAAGGAAACATTTTATTTCATTTTGCTTATTCTTACTTTTCATACCCTTAATTTTCCAAAACCCAATGCTACCCATTTTTAATTTGTAATTTCTTTAGTTCCTTCTTTCCAGCACTCACATTTCTTGAGATAGACATATTTAAAGCATCCATGAAAGTGATACCCTTAGGAGTATACTATCTGCTATCAGGGATCTCCTGCCTCATATCCTAGATAATATTCTTCTGGGTAGTGAGGTCCCTCATCCTCCTCATATTGCGCCACTACTGGAGTAACCACCTGACTATGTATAGGCTGAGCTAAGGGGGTTCCCACCTGCTGAGGTACTTGTGTTGGACTAGGAGTCTTTTTAGGTTCAGGTCTCTTTGCTGGTTGCTGTTGAGGTTGCTTCATAGTTGATGGTTTAGGTTTCCATATCTTTTGAACATGTCTCTTCCACTCACCCTTCCTGCAATGCTCAGTTTCATGACCCATTCCCTTACACTTATCACACTCCAAGGGTAGCCAATCATATTCAACCCTCACCTTCTGTGTGCCACCTAATTCATCCAAAAACATCAGTTCCTTAGGATAGACTTGCCCAATTTGAACCTTAATAAGTAATCTAGCATACCCAAAAAAACTACGATTAGCAGTAGCATTATCACATTTGAGAAACACCCCTACTTCCTCACTAATCTTCCTTAAACTCGTTTGTCCCTTAAATTTTACCTCTAAACCATAGAGTTTCATCCATATAGGTACCTTCTGAACATCATGTTTAATCAGCTCAACCTCTGGACATCATTCCTTAATGATTACAGGTTTATTATCAAAAAGAAGATGCCCATTATTAAGTGCATATTGTTGTTGCACCTAGTTTTAAATCAAACCATGAAAATCTCATTCGGTAAGAAAGACACCTTATCCACCCCATTGTTAGCAAATACCCTTTTGATAAAACCAGTCACCACACTACTAGGGGGATTGGCACCCAGAATATAACAAAATACTGCAGTTGACCAATAGAGTATCTCACCTTCCACATCGGACTTTGACAGCTATAGAATTGGACTCGTCTGAGTATCCTCTTGATTGTTCTCAATTTCATCCTCAACATCTTCTTCTTCATCAATAGGATCCAATTCTGCATCAAATCGTAAAGGAGCAACCCTAATTGAAGGTCTACTTGCAGTTTTGGGGGAATTGATTTGATTAATATTATGCGTACTAGTACTAGCTGTATTAATAATTGACTTTTGTTGAGTTTTTTTATTACTATTACTAGTTGATTGATTAAAATTATTGAGATTATTTGAAGATTTCTTCGACTTCACCATTGCTAGTGAAGAAATCAGTTCGAATTTAGTGTTTCTCCCTCTAAATTCTCTCTCATCTCTGACATGATTTATCGTTCCATATTTGTAGGATTACCTGATGGTTCTGTTAAATTAGTTTCTAATGTTGGTAATGTATTACTAACTGATAAAATTGTTTTGACAAATGTGTTTTTTATTCCTGGTTTCAAACAAAACTTGCTTTCAGTTAGTAAGTTGATTGATTCTTATGTATTATAGGATCTTTCCAGTAAGAAGATAATAGGAAAAGGAACAAAAATTGGTGATCTTTACAGATTTCAGACTTATAACACTCAAGCTGTTGTTAATAAAGTAATGGATATTGTAACAAACATTATTAAGAGTAGGTTTGCTAGTTTTAATTCAGTGTTTAGTACTTCTGTTAAGGCTACTGTTGATGTTTCTAATAAGCTTTTACATGCAAGGTTAGGACATATTTCTTTTGATACAATGAAGCTTGTACTTAGCAGTTTAAGATTAATAAAAGAAGATTTATTTTGTGAAAATTTTGTCTTAGCTAAACATCATAGATTGGCTTTCTCAATTAGTTCTTCTAGATCAAAGAACTATTTGGCTTATTGCATTTAGATGTTTGGGGTTCTTACAAGACTCCCCCATTAATTGGTGCTACTTATTTTTGATTTTACTTGATGATTATTCTCAAAATACTTAGACCACTCTCTTTTAAAATAAGGGCCAGGTTTTTGGTCTTATTACATCTTTTTTTGCTTATGTTTCTACACAATTTGGTAACATTGTCAAGATCATAAGAAGTGATAATGGCGCAGAGTTTGTGCAAGAAATTTGTGGTTTTGTATTTGATTCTAGGGGTATTATTCATCAAAAATATATTGTAGGGAGGCCACAATAAAATGGTAGAGTTGAGAGGAAACATAGACATTTCTTGGAGACTGCTAGGGCATTAAGATTTTACTATGGTTTGCCTATAAAGTTCTGGGGGATTGTTTATTGACTGCAACTTTTTTTATCAGCTTAATGCCTTCACCTATTCTTAGAAATAAAACTCCTCATGAGATGGTTTTTGGAGTTGCTCCTGACCTGGCTCTATTAAGGGTGTTTGGGGTGTTTGGATGTTCAGCATATGCCACTATGCCACAAAATTACAAGGATAAATTTGGCACAAGGGCAAGAAAGTGTGTTTTTGTTGGGTATCCTCACAATGTCAAAGGATACAGACTTTATGATCTTGATTCCCACAAAGTATTTGAGAGCAGGGATTTTTTTGTTCCAAGAAAATGTTTTTCCATTCAAAGATAAGGACAAGTCCAATATTCCAGTTACTTTGGTCAATCCAGCTGCATCTTTATACCCAGTTCCAATGATGGGAATAAATTTAACACTGACAAGAATGGGGAAATTATTTTTGGTGATCTTTAGAATTCTAATTCTACTGAAGCAGTCATTCAGAATGACAATGGTGTTATTTAGGGTGAGATAATAAATAATATTGAGAATAGTGAAGCTATAGGTGTTAGGTTCTTAGATCTCATATTAGACATTCTAATATTAAACAAGATTAATCTCATTAATTTTAATTAAAAATGGTCTAAGACAAACATGCATGAAAGTAAAGAAGGAAGTATCCTTACATT
>JAOWBH010171893.1:0-10571 GCA_028566215.1 Silene coronaria
AGCGGAAACAAAGAAACTGAACAGTTGCTGGAACTGTCCGATTCTCAGATCTAGAATAAATTTAACGTTTTTAAGAACTGTTTGTTAACGAACTTTTGGAACTTTTTAAGTGTTTTTGATTTTTGGAAACGAAACAAAGAACAAAGGATATTTGTTTTGAGATTTATGAAGAACTCAAACCAATGAGATATTTATTCGATCTAGAACTATGGAACGAAAAATGGTGAATTATAATCAAGACCTATTGGTTACAAATCAGGTTAATGCTTGAAAATGCGTCAAACAATAATGATTTTGGAATGAAACGCATCGAATCGGTTTACACAACTGTAAACGACAAAGCTTCTGCTTTTATGTCAATATCTCAAATAATCTATCTAATAAAGAGTACAATCAACCCTATTTATACTAAACTAAACTAACTCCTAAATTGAATAAGGAAAAAATCTTCCTTAACTTAAATTAGGAAAATATACCTTAACTGAATTTAGGAAATTATATTTTTATCGCTACTAATGAAATAAATAACTTCTAATACAATTAAGAAATAATAAAACTAATTCAATTAGGATATGATTTCTTTTAAGAAAGAAATCTCGACACCTTCTTCCATGGGCGTCAACTAATCGCATGAAACATCCGAATTCGAATCAATAGTCGTGGAGACTGTTTATTATGAACACTTCCTGCATTATTTTCGTATCAGTGGTGGAGCCCTTTGAAGGGGACTTAGCATGAGAGGAAATCTGATTTCTTATCCTCTTGATCCCCGCATCCTCTCACATTATCATTATTATTAAACAAACAGAAAATCTCACTCATCTTATCCTCTGAAAAACCACCACAAATCTTCATCTTCCTCTTTGAGCATTTCCACCATTGTTGATAACCATTATTGTTCTTGAAAGCTTGGTAAGTATTATCACTCAACCTCTTTTCTTATTCTTCTTATCCTTCTTATTATCCTTATTAATTTCTAGATTTAAATCATTAAAGGATGTGTATTAAGCCTCTAATTAAATTATAAAGTTGAGGAATGTTATTATATAATTAGTGGGGTTTTACTTAGTATAATAGTGGAGAATGTATTGTGATAGTTATTATGTGATTATTGTAGGATGAGACGATTTTATGAGACGGATTCTTGTTGTCTTGGATTTGCTTATGGAGTATGCTAAAAGGTAGGTTAATCCTACTCGGTTTTAATAATATAGATGTTATGTGTGTTGATGTTATGATTGTATTTAATCTCACATGATTAGAACATTTGCATTATAATATGACTAGCGGCTAATGGCATCATTAAAGGGGATAGTTAAGGGTTGGATTGCATTATAACATGTATGTGAGACTGGAAGTTGGTATTTTGTTTGACATTATCGTATTGCATCATGATGCTGAGTATTTGATAGTTGGTCTCATATTGTGGGAAATGCATTTTAACATGGGAATGGGAAATTGATTATATGGGCATGTTGGTATGTCGAGTTTCATATGTCATGAGACGATTTGCATATTGTGTTGTATATTGTATTATGTGTTTTGAAGGATGTTGAAGGGTGTGGTGGTGATGTGGTTACGATATATGGTTGTTGAGGAGACGTAAGGCGGTTTAGGAGACCGTCTTACGCTTGGGTCTACTGTTAGGATTTTCCAACCTAATAAGATGTGCACATTAATGACTTGACTACGTAGAGACTTGCGATGCGTCGCAACGTCGGGCAGGGGTCCGGTTAGCGCCCGAGCTCGTACCACGGGTGTATCCCGAGTACCTTTTACGGACCGCGGTCTGGCTGTTTTCGTGGGTAGTGCTGCGTTGCCGTCACCGGATTGTGAGTACCGTGGGTGTGTACCTGGTACCGGTGTGTTGGTTGTGGAGTGGTGGTGGTTGGAGACTTATGTTTCATATGTGCATCATTGCATTTCTTAATCATGTTCATGTTTCTTTTCATATGTGTTGTATTATTGAAACTGACATCCTATTTTCGAGGTGGCCTGTGTTGATCCATATGATATTTCTGATCATATTGGGACCAGTTTGATTTACAGATTTATATATCATGATCAGGATTCAGGTCGCGCTACGGATTTGGAGTCGAGTACATGGTCACTAAGTAGATGATTTAAACCTAATCGAGTTGTATTTCATTATTTGTATATTGTATACTTCATCTATATAAATCATTAAACATTAAATTTAATAAAATGTTTTTTTATTGGAGTTTTGGAATCATTACCTCGGGAAACCGAGATAGTAACCATTCAATTATCTTGGCCGGATAATTGAGGGTGTTATAATGGTGACTCGTACAGATTTTTTTTTTTTTAGATTCTCATTTGCAAAGGAGGTGGGGAAGCTGATCATGATTTACGAATGTGATGGGTATGGGGATGACCAGTTGGACATAGGTATAGGGAACGGGTTGTATAATGTATCTACAAGTACTAAAAGAAAGCATTGGAGAACTTATTGACTTGGTTGTAGCGTTGTTGCTATGACATATGTCCTCTAAGAGGATAGAAATTGAAGATTATTTGGCGAGAAGTTTGCTCAGTCTTCACAAATTGCAAAGAAATTTTAGTACATTGTTAGTGATTCAAATGCTTTTCTGGGCGAAGGCAAATATGTAAACCCTTGTTTTGGATAATTTGAATAGAACCTAGTCTGATGTAGTTGCGTCTTCTAATGAGCTTTATTGGTTTCTTACGAACAAAATTTAATCAAATAAATGAGTACGGACCAAGAGGTGTTAGGCCCTGTTCTTTTGAATTGATACTGGCTGAACTGAACATAATTGATTTGATCTGAATTGAACTGAACTTATCTGAACTGAACTTATAAGCAATAGAAAATCGAACTGATTGAATTGATCTGAACCGATCTGAATTGTTCTGGACTTAATAAGAACTGAAATAAGTAATCAAATTATATTTTACACCTCGTTTGGAACAAAAAATGAGTAATCTTTAAGGCTTGCTTGAATAAAGCTTTGTTCTTTTGAACGGAAATTGTTTGAATTTAACTGAAACAAACTGAATGAACTTGAACTGAACTTACCTGAACTTTTGTGCAACTGAACTAAACTAAATCAACTTGAACTAAAACCAAACCGAATTTTATAAGAATTGAAAGTAAGTCCAAATGAACTCGACCTAAGGAAAGACGAAAGATTGCCATTCTATTCCAATAAACCCTAGGTAGGGTTTAAGCAGAAATCAAGACCACTACTGCCTCTCAATTCATAAAATCCCTAATTTCACTTGAACACTCGCAGGAATCAATGGGGTCGAAGAACAAGAACAAGAGCAAAACCGCTGCTAATGGCGGAGATAACGCCGGAAAAGAGGAAAACAAATTGATCAAAGATGAACGATTTTCGAAGGCGCACTATGACCCAAGGTTTCAGAATGTTCCGAAGAACAAGGCCAAAGTCAAAGTTGACTCTCGTTTCAACACCATCTTCACCAACAAGAATTTTGGCGCCAACTCTTCCGCCGCCGTCGATAAGCGCGGAAAACCCAAGGTTCGCTCCGAAAATGAGCTCCTCAGATATTATCATTCGGAGGGCAATGCCGAGGCGGCGGCCAATAAGAAGACGAAGTCCATGAAGAAGAAGAAGAAGAAGAAATTGGAAGAAGAGGAAGAGAGTGAGAGTAGTGAGAAATCGTCCGAGTCGGAATTGGAGGTTGAGCCGACTGATGTTACTGATGCAGATACAGATACTGATACTGATGATGATGATGATGATGATGATGATGATGATGCGTCTGTTGAGGTGAATTTTTACTCCCTCCGTCTCAATCATTTGTTTACGTTTTTTATTTTAATTTCTTGCTAGTGATTAAGGACTGAGAGAGTCGGATTTTTCGGCAAAATGTCCTAAATTGTCGTAATTTTCAGCAATCCAGTAATCATACAATTATAATTATCGTAATTTTATAAGTAAATGTTGTAGAATTTACACGTCCAAGACTAGCTGGTTGTAGAATTTGAGTTGTGATAAAATTGCGATTTTATTGGAACAGGTGGAAGACGTACCTGTTATTGAGAAAGAAACACATAGATTGGCTGTTGTTAATATGGATTGGAGTCAAGTCAAGGTATATTTGCTCAACTCTCGTATTCTAATGCCCTTTTTGTGGTTTATTTATGCGGATTTCGATGATAATGTTCATTACATCACTAGGAAGCGAGATATTGGGTTTTGAAGCAATGTGCCTTTGTTACCTTTAAATGTTCATTACATCACCTAGTGTTGCATTGCTATACTCATTTCAAAGTTGCTCTTGCCTGATGTTTGCGTTGTGTATGCGTTTTCTTTAGTTCATTTTGTATGTGATCTTTGATGCATAGGATAAACTCATTATTGAATTACACACTGAACTGTTCTAAACTTTCATTTTGAGTCATGATTGATTAAGATTTCACTAAAATGAGGGCGCCTTTAAACTCTTGTCAGTGAAATGTAGTGTTAAAGTGTCTCTTACGTGATCATAAAATGCTTAAAAATGCAGTGACCACACCATGCTTTATGTTTTCTTTCTTCAATCTCGTGCTGTATTTCAGGCTGTTGATTTGTTTGTCATGCTGAGCTCATGCCTGCCTAAGGGAGGACAAATAAAGTCTGTTGCAGTCTATCCTTCAGATTTTGGGGTTCAGCGAATGGAAGAGGAAGCAGTCCGAGGCCCGATTGCGTTGTTTGAGGATGAGCATAAAAAGGATGAGGGTGACAGCGATGAGGATGAGACCAGCGATGATGATGAGGATGCAGATGAGGTCAGTGAAGATGAAGATGAAGAAGAAAAATATGAAGATGTGGTTAGTGACAATGAAGATGTAGATGTGAATGAAAAATGTTTGGGTATCAATAATGAAGACGGCAGTGAAAATGATGATGTTGATGACGATGATGAAGAAGATGAAGAGATAGATAATGAAAAGCTGCGTGTAGATGTTGTTGACGATGATGAAGAAGATGACGATGATGATGAGATAGATAATGAAA
Organism: Silene coronaria; assembly: GCA_028566215.1. Lineage (NCBI taxonomy): Eukaryota > Viridiplantae > Streptophyta > Magnoliopsida > Caryophyllales > Caryophyllaceae > Silene > Silene coronaria. Next base: position 5,007 of record JAOWBH010171893.1, read on the forward strand.
AGCTTCGTGCCTATGAGAAAAGTAGGCTAAGGTAGTTGAATATAATACCATTATCTGCCTATCCTATTTATTTATTTATTTATTTATTTACTTACTCTTTGTTTGAATACATAAAAAATGAGGATGTGGGAGGTTAAGGGTGGGAGAATGTCTTATTGTCATTATCCCAACAGATGTTTCCTATGGAGATGTTCTAATGATGAAGGCATTTTGATTAGACTTGTAGTAGCGTAATTCCCTCTTCCCAACACTTTCGGACCACATCCCCCCCCCCCCCTTCCGCTCTAAATCCTTCCATCGATGGCTGAATTTTTTTTTGCCATGCACGATTTGCTCGATGGATCATCTATATTTTTCCCTTCAAGCCACAGTTCATCTGATTGCCTCTTTACGAGTGGGGAGTGATGACAATGTTTTTTAGCTGTACTGGCAAGGCACAAGGGTTCTACCATATTCAGATGCTCCTCTGATATCCAGTGTCTCTTAACGTACTGTACCCTAGGCGAGGCCTCATGTGATGTCCTGGGGAATAATATATTATGCTGCGTAGTTTTTGAAGTTTAAGACTCACATGAACTATGAAGGTGAGATTGTTTTTTCCAGTAAATTGATAATAGATGAAAGGTTTTTAAAGTCATTAACTTAGTTTTTTTTCCTTTGCGGGTAGTCTGGATGATTCTGTAATTTAATTACGTTCGATGAAGTTTGCTCTTTTTTTTGTATCTCTTTCACTTCCCTCTCTCAACCAATATCACTTCTCATAAATGATCAAAATATTTGATCTACAGTTGCTCTTTTCCACTTTTTTTTTTTTTCAACCATACAGAGTAAGGTTTCTATAAGTTTCAGTCTTTGGCCATATCATTTGTGTATACGGGGTTGACTACTCAGCTAGATTACTCTGAGACTTATACTGCCATGTATTCCCATGTCAGATAACTTTGAGCAAAAAGCATGTCTTTTGTGCAGAATAAATGAGTCCATCACTTGGAGACAATGCTTCTAGCCATTTTGTGACTTTTTGTTGGATGGACTGAGTATTTCATGTATTGATGAATGACATTTGGAGAGTGGATCTTGTTGGTAAAGAAAGGCATACAATTAACTAGCAAGAGTCAATGTTTTTGAGGTCGGTAGAAAATTTGAAGATGCATGTCGTGAACCCTTATATTTGGTATGAATTTTGATATTCAACACATTAAGGCTGTAAATGCTAGTCATGCTACTACTAGTGTTCCTTCGGAGTTGGATGTTACTATTTTGCTCGCTATCGTGGATAAGATATTGCATACTCCTGATGTTCTTGACCATCAGCTTGAAACTTATCTTTTGGACCAAAGGAGAACAATGTTTGGGCAACAATCTCCTCAAATTGGTGAAAGCCTACTCCAGTAAATATGTTGCTGGACCCACCAACAAATTGCGACCAACTACTTCACCGATTTATCGCAGGAAAACAAACAGAATGAGGGAGTAAAGAATTTGAAATAGGGGATTCATTATAGTAACAAGATTTTAAGAAATGTTCTCTTAATAGGTTTTTATGTACTAGTTTTTCTAGAGACTATATTGTTGCCTCATTGAACTATTTCTTCTGTCTTTCTTAAGAAATCTCTTTTATTATCGAATTTAGAGTCGTATATTTATTTGACAGTACATATGTTACAAGTTATTTTGAAGGCAATATTGAAAAGGAAAGTACAGTATTGAAGATGATTCTTCCAACTCTTTTGTGATTGTCTCATTACTTCTCACGGATGGCCAAGTCTACAAGTGGTTTTTGAGGACAAAACTGTTTTCTGTCATGTTTAGGAAGTCAATAAAGAAGTGATTAGTTGTGTGTTGCTTCTAAAATGTCGATTGAAGATGCATGTTTCTTTCTCTACTTCAACACAACTGTCTTTTCCATGAGTTTCAGTGGACTTTTGCATCCCATGTGTTGCATCAATCCTATATTGTCTGTCCCAAATTTGCATGTACTGTATCAGTATCAATTGCTACATTTTAATGTTAGGCTTACAAGTGATTGAGATATACAATTTTTATTTTGCTAAGTTGCTGTTCTCTTTGCGGTTCCCCATGAATGTACTGTGACAACCAGTTTTTGGTATGTTAACTGTTTTTGTTTTTCTTTACAGGTATTACTATGCTGTAGTGGAGTGTGATTCTGTTGCCACTGCAGATTATCTTTATAAAGCTTGTGATGGGATTGAGTTTGAAAGATCATCAAATGTGTTGGACCTGAGATTTATACCTGATTCTATGGAATTTAAACATCAACCACGAGATGTTGCTACTGAGGTAAATTATGAGCTTTGAATTCAATAGAGATTTTCGGACACCGGGTCACATCAAATTTGCTTACAGAATCAACATTTTTTATTCCTCAAGAAATAATAATACTTTTGTAGTTGGGTAGCAGACTAGCAGTAGAGAAACGAATCCGAGTATGTTGTATGGTTTTTGGATATTTTCTAACAACTATATCACATAATGATTAGGCTCCTGCAGAATATGAGGGTTTAGACTTTCAAACTCGGGTATTGCAACAAAGCAATACAGTTCTTTCCTGGGATGATGATGAACCACATCGTGTAAAAACACTGAGACGTAATTTCAGTGAAAAGCAGGTTAGCAATCTGCTATTGAATGTAAATGTAAAATTTTGGCTCTCAAGTCACAGCATCTGTTTTGAAATGAGGCATTGGCTAATTTATGTTTTGTACTCTATGCTATATATCTATTGTTTATTCTTCTGCTTTTTATTGTAATAATTGAAAATTGGAAACCTTTAAGTTTCATCCCTTTTCCCCTTTTAACTAGGGTATATCTACTCTGTAGTTGGCTGAAATGGAATTGAGCGAGTTTTTGGCATCTGATGAGAGCGAGAGTGACGAGGATGAGACTGGCGATCAAGATCCCTCTGAGAAAAAGAAGAAGAAGGCTGAGATGTACCGTGCCTTGATTCAGTCTGGTGATGGTTCAGAGGGGGACGATGAAGGCCAAAATATGGAAGTCACTTTTGCAACAGGTCTAGAAGATATTAGCCAAAAGGTTCTTGAGAAGAAGGAGAAAGGACAAGAAACTGTTTTTGAGTCTTATCTCCGTAAGAAGAAAGAAAAAAAGATCGCTAGGAAAAATAAAACAAAAACCTCATCAGACGATGATAGTGACAAAAGTGATGATCAAGAGCTTAACGAAGATCCAGATGACTTTTTTGAGGAACAGCCTCCGGTTAAAAGAAGTAAGAAGGATGGTGGTAAAGGCAAAAAGAAGAAGGAAGAAAAGACGGCGTTAGAGAATGAAGCTGAAGCCAGTAGAGAAGAGCTCGAGCTATTACTTGCTGATGAAAATGGTGCAAATAAAAAGCTGAAGGGTTACAACATGAAACATAAGAAGAAGGGTAAGGGGAAGAAAGGCGAAGAGACCCCTGATGACACTAATTTACCTACGGTTGATGTTGATGACCCTCGCTTTTCTGCTCTTTTCAATAATCCTGGATATGCCTTGGATCCTACCGACCCAAACTTCAAAAGGTTTGTTCCCTTTTGTCGACTTGTTCAGCTGAATTATTTTCTGACATGAGGCCAACCCATATCCTTGTGTATTTCTCATTTAATTACAGTGTTAATGCATTAATCTTACATGTAACATCGCCTCATACAAGTTTCCATGATTTTTTGGAGTCAATCCGAGACTCCTGCCAGTTCCTTCACGAACAAACATCTACAATCTAAGCCTTTTGTCTATCCACTAAAGTGCCCGGCGACGGCGTCCCTTCGGTCCCATGATCATCATTTGTCATGTCAGAATAACTGTAAATTGATGATTTGTTTCTGTCAATTTTTTGCAGGAGTGCTACTTACTATCGGCAATTGGCTCATACTCAACAGAAGATCTCCAAGGAGCATGAAAATGTAGAACCTATGGAAGCACCTATTCAGAAAAAAAGCGAGGATACAGATGGCACTTCTCAAAAGGAAAAGCATGAGCTGTCTGCAATGATAAAATCCGTTAAATTGAAGGCTCAGCAGCTTTCTGTGCCGTCCACTGTCAAGAGAAAAAATAAGACCGAATCAAATGGACCAATGTCTGGAACAAAGCATAAGCTTCCGGGATCTGATCGAGCAACAAAAAAGGCCCGGCGTCAAAGTTAAAATATTTCAGTTGGTATCACGGGCCTTGTGAGACAGGGTAACATGGGCCTTGTGAGACGGTCTTTGTTACTCGTAGCTAAATGAGGAATCTAAAATACTAAGAAGTACTAGTTTCACAGGGAGATGAACAGTTGGGTCTCACACCAGTTTCTCGTGGGATTCCTCCTTGTTCAGTGTATGTTCCAATTAAATTATTTTTGTTTCTGAATTCTTTTAAGTCATTTTATTTTTTGCACAACGAAAATTTGAAATATTCTCTGGCAACTCCGAGAATGCTTGTTGCCAGAAGATTTTGCCAGTCATTTTGGTTCTTTAAATCTAAATGTGTTAGGGAATGTCATTTTTTTACAGTGTCTTGTTGATGAGCTCTTTTTGCCTCTGCAACCAGGCCTTCGGAAGTCGGAACCTTGTATACTAGTCATTCTCTTCAATTGTTTTTGTTACAAAAAGGAAAAAAAAAAAAAAAAACAGGCGAAAAATGATCAATGAGGATGATAGATGTGTTATAAATTAGTTGAAGTAACCCCTCCAAGTATCATAATTCATGACTAGTCACTAAATCTAACACTAGCAAGCTCTTCATGTCAACTTAACTATGAAAGAAATGTAGACTTGAAGGAAGCTGAAGATGAATGTTAAAATCCAGAGGTTAAATATGATATTCTCGACTATGCGATAGCCAGTCATGAAATTCTCTGTAAAGCACGAGGACAAAAGAATAAGAGTCAGAAAACTAGTTTTGACAGCAGAATTCATAAGCAACTATGTAGTGCAGACGTGCAGTACTGCTGCTGTAGTGTATGTGTATCAAGATCAATTACATAAGGTTACCAGATCAAATAATACCCCTCAAACAATGGTCAGAAAATCACATGAGGCAAACCCATGTCTTGGAAACCAGGTAATGGCTCCACTGCATCTGCGGCGACCACAATGTGTTGCGACAAGTATTCCATAGAATGCGATGCTTAGTTACTTGAATAGCCCGACACTAAAGGGTAGTAGGAGCTCCCTTTATCTCCGAAAACTGATTCTTCCAGTCCCATCATCTCCGAAACACACAGAAAAAGAATTTACTCGATGCGGCCTTCTGAGAAGCTAAAATACTATTTCAAAGGTATTTGCAAACATCCGCATAAGAACACTGGAATGCTGCTTTCCACATTACTAGTCTACTACTACACATCCACATTGCAATTTTCAACATCACCATCTCCTTTAAAACCGTCTTATAGGGTACAATTAATCCAAAAAATATAACAAATATGAAATGGTGTTAGGACTTACGAGGCATTACCATGTCTCGGTAAATAATATTATGCCGAAAGATTTAAACCTATTTTCAATTTACTAAAATCTATTTTGAAATTACGAGATCTTTTTTTTTTTTTTTTTTTTTTTTTTTTAT
>JAOWBH010171904.1:0-10570 GCA_028566215.1 Silene coronaria
AATAAAATAACAATTAAAATAATATTAAATTCATTTAAAATAATAATTCGAAATAACGATAATCGCGGGGTGTTACAGCTTGTGGTGAGGAGAGTGACTAGGACCATCGAGTTTATGGATTTCGTTGCTAGGATTGATGATTCGCGGTGAGAGCTGTCGTTGCTTCGTGCTTGTACTAGTATTTCAAGGCTCTATTTTGCTTTACGTACTTGTTCCTCTACTGTTTTTGAGTCAGCTATGCTTTCCTTTGACACGACTATTTATTCTAACTTGGAACGCATTGTTAATGCGTCTGGACCTTGTTTTGGCTATTGGCAATGATGGCTTACCACCCTCACCTTTACTTTCGGAGGGCTTAGTGTTTATGTTGCCAGAGATGTTCTACACTATGATTTTCTGACTTCTCACTTACAGTCTGCTGAGTTGCAGGCTTCTGGTGTCATTGCTCCTGGACCTACTTTTGATGCAGTTTTGAGTGTTTTTAATGAGACTACGGGTTCTTACCTCAGGAGATTGATGCTTCCAAACTTATGAAGAAATTGACAGACATATATTTCACGAAGGTTGCTCCAACAGCAGAATTTGTTTTCTCCTTGACTCCTCGACATGTAGCATTGTGGAAGTCTCAACACGGATCACACATCTGATTGGCTGCATGCGATCCCTATTTCTAGATTGAGTCAAACTATGAACTAGAGGACTTACCATTGTGCTCTTAATTATCGGTTGGGTATTCCATTGTTTTCGATGCCTAGGCCGTGCTTTGCTTGCTTTCGGGTCTTTGATGAGGATATCTACGACGATCAAGCTGTGTCGTGTGCTGAAGCTGTTGGTATTAAGCATCAACATAACCTTGTTTGTGACACCCTCTTGCATATCTGCTTCCAATTTGGGATCTCTGCTGGTAAGGAGGTGGATATTGGTTTGCTTGATGGGTATGACAAGCCCATGCATCCTGTGGATTTGTTGCTTTATTTTTGGGACAGAGGTCGTGATGTGTGCGTGGATTTGACTGGGTCTTCCGTCTTGACTCAGTTCAGGATGACGTATTTCGTGCCCAGAAGCGTGGCGGTTGAGGTTGCTCAGCCCAAATGTGCCAAGTATTGAGGCTTGTGTACGGTGATTGGCTATGATTTCTTACATTTCTCCTTTTCTTCGTTGGGGGAGTTGGAGATGGATGTTATTGCCTTACTCAAGCGGATTCACAAATTTACTACGTCTTAGGATGCCTGGGCACGTGTTGTTGCTCACATTTTTACCAGACTTAACTTTGATATTGCTATTTGCTAAGTGAGTGGGAGTTCAGATAGTATCTTGGGTTGCCTGCTAATTTCATGCAAAATTGTTTTGATCTTAATAAAAGTTGCGTTTATAAAAAAGAAAAAAAAAATCATAATAATATAATACTAATAAGGGCTTACGTAGGGTGATCGGTTATGGCTTCTTACCTTTCTCTTTCTCTTCGTTGGGGGAGTTGGAGACGGATGCTATTGCATTGCTCAAGCGGATTCAGAAATTCTCTGATGCTATTGCATTGGTCAAGCGGATTCAGAAATTCTCTGTTGTTTCTCACATTTTTTTTTACTAAACTTAGCTTTGCTATTGCTAAAGGAGTGAGAGCATAGGTAGCACAGACACTCCTTATAACTAACCTATTATAATTTAGACGAAGAATAAAATGTCAAAAGAGATTGATTAAATGATGAGTCTGGGTGGATAATGATAATTAGTTATAGTCAAGGTCAAATTTTACCTTCAGATATTTAAATTTAATATTGAGTGTATTACAAAAATAAAATCATACGTTATTTATAACCATAAAATATATATTTTTTAAATATATATCTTATTAAACTGTGTGTTCCGTGTCCTAAATTTCATGCAATGTCGTATCACGTGTTAGTGTCGTGTCTATGTCCGTGTCCGTTTTGGTGTTACCCATGTGGGAGTCCATATAGTATCTCAATTTGTCACTAATTTCTTGTAAAAAATTAATCTCAATCAAAGTCGCGTTTTATAAAAAATGAAAATAAAAATAAAAATAATAAATCGGTAAATGTATAGTGGTAATTATATCTTTTGCTTTTCAAATTGCTTGTATTAGCTGTACTTACAGGTATTGTAACTATGATGATAGAATTCAAGTCATTATTCACACAAGTTCTACATGCTATCGAGTCTTTGATCCTACATAATTTACAAAACCCTTTTACGTCTTTCTCAATGGCTACCAACGACCCCTCCTTCCTTAACCCCAATGATCGCAAAACACACTTTATTCTTATCAATTTTAGCAATTGTACTAACTCACTTCTCAACTCTCAAGCATGTCATTTGAAAACCCAAGTTGGTGATGTCCTCTTTGATTTCGATCTTCTTAAATATGTCGATGGTACACACCCTAAACCACCCGAAACACTCACCATTGACTCCAAACTACCCCAAATTTCCCACACTACATGGCTCCGTCAAGACATCCTCCTTAAAGGCGCTTTACTCTGCACACTTCACTACTCCGTCTCTCCTCTTGTCCTAAAAGCTATGATGCGGGAGCATTAGGAGATAGTGAACTATTGATATGTCGAAATATTTCAAAGATGATTAAAGGGTTTAAGATTGATTCGAGACAAATAAACATGGTAATTTGGAAAGAAATCAGTCGGAACCGAAGAAGGAAGATCAGTAAACACTCACCAAGACTGTTCAATACACTCTAGCATCAAGCTACTTCTCGTGAAGTTTGGATCAAACTTGACAAAAGTTATGCTATCCTTTCTCCGGGCCACCTTCTACCACTTAAGAACTGCCTTGATAACCTCTCCAATGGTGATCTCTCGATCCCCGAATATATGCAGAAAATGTCTATATTCACCATCGAGCTAACCCTTTTTGGTAAAATCATGGATGAAGACGACATTGTTGACAAGATTCCCATGGCTATAACACTTACAAACTCGTCATTGATGTCGTTCACACCTGTGCCATTCCTATTTTTGTTGAAGCTCTCCATGAGATGCTCATCAACCTCATCATCACCCAACCCACCCGCTCATCCATCTTTCCATCCTTGGTGTAAGCTGCCACCCCCCACTCCTGTAGCAATTAAGTAAAGAATGATAAAGAAAAATAAAACACACAAATTTACGTGGTTTAATAACAATGTGTTAGCTATTTACAAATGGCGAAGATTACTATTGATATTGAGGAGTTTACGTATTTTGGATTCAGATTCAAACTGTTATGGATATGCATAACTGTTAGGGTGAGACTTAGAGAGGTTATATAAGTACTCTTTAAGACCTATTACAAAGTTACCTAGAAAAGGCCTAAAACATATATTATAAGAAATGTATTTCCCTTTAATCATTCTATTGATTAGCATATCAATATATACATGAGGTTGGTTACAGAATACAACAATCACAACCTATAAATATGGAAACAACATCCTAATTATTTGCACCTAATAATATTTACTAAAAATACAAAAGGAGAATATACATAAGTATATTCTAATATGCTCCCTCAGTCGAAGCGGGAGGAGGACGGATGCTGAGATTGGACCGGAAATCATCAAATAGAATTTTAGGCAGCCCCTTGGTAAAAATATCGGCGTACTGATATCGTGATGGAACGTGACGAACCTGTACTTGACCAATGGCAACTTTTTCGCGGACGAAGTGTATATCTATTTCAATGTGCTTGGTGCGCTGATGATTAACTGGATTTTCGAATAAATAAATAGCAGAAACATTATCGCAATATACCACGATGGCCTTTTTGATAGGACAATGAAGTTCAAGTAGTAAATTCCGAATCCAACAAGACTCGGCTACAACATTGGCCACTCCTCTATATTTGGCTTCGACGCTTGATTTGGAAATGGTTGCTTGCCGTTTAGAGGACCATGAAATTAAATTATCGCCAAGGTAAACACAATAGCCGGAAGTGGATGGTCGGGTATCCGGACAACCACCCCAGTTGGCATCACTATAGGCACAAAGAGAGTCAGTTTTAGAAGCGCATAAATGAAGGCTATAGTGAGTAGTACTATGTAAGTAGCGAATGATGCGTTTAAGGGCCCCAAAATGAGCTTCTCGTGAATCATGCATATACAAACAAACTTGCTGGACCGCATACGAGATGTCGAGACGTGTGAAAGTCAAATATTGTAATGCCCCTGCTAAACTTCGAAAAATAGAGGGGTCAAAAATTGGCTTTCCCGAGTGGGCTCCAAGTTTAGGATTGGTGTCTACGGGGGTACGGGCAGGCTTACATGAAGACATGTTTGCACAGGCAATAATATCAGTGGCATATTTCTTTTGATGCAAAAACAGTCCGGACTTGTGACGAACAACCGAAATACCAAGGAAGTAATTTAGAGGCCCGAGGTCGGTCATGGCAAATTCTTTCCCTAGAAGAGCGAGTATCTCGTCACGAATTTTGAGTGTCGAGGTGGTGAGTATAATATCGTCCACATAAAGCAAAAGATAAGCCACATTATCACCATGATGATAAATAAATAGCGAGTTGTCCGACTTACTAGAGTAAAACCGAGAGTGGAAGCAAAAAATGCAAACCGTTGGTACCATGCGCGTGGGGCTTGTTTAAGTCCATAGAGGGACTTCTTTAGGAGACAAACATGATCCGGGCGTTGACGGTCTCGAAACCCGGGTGGCTGGTGCATATAAACTGTCTCATCTAGACGTCCATGAAGGAACGCATTTTTGACGTCAAGTTGATGTATTGGCCAATGTTTAGAGACCGCAAGGCTAAGCACGGTACGAATCGTCGTCGGTTTTACAACGGGACTAAAAGTCTCATCGCAATCAACTCCCACCTGCTGTGACCTGCCATTAACAACAAACCGAGCTTTGTATCGCTCCAAATCACCGTTAGCTTTGAATTTATTCTTAAACAACCATAGACACCGTGTAATATTGACATTAGATGGTCGAGGCACAAGAACCCAAGTCCCATTCTTAAGTAGAGCGACATATTCATCTTTCATGGCCTGATTCCAATGACGGCTTTAAGTGCATCGATAGGACTTTTGGGTAATGGGGACAGTGCAGTTGTAGCACAAAGATCAAATTGCGGCTTGGGTTTAAATATACCGTGTTGAGCGTGGGTTGTCATTTGTGGGGAAGGCTGAGGTGGTGGTGTGTGAGAAGGGGAAGCGGGCGTCGACTGGTTATTGGTAGTCGACGTAGGGGTGTCATGAGAAGGGGAAGTTGAGCCGGGGGAAGCTGAGCCAGGGCTGCTTAGCGTAGGGGAGGCTGGGCCAGGGCTGTCATGACGTGGGGAGGCTGGGCCGTCTGTTTCGTGGGCTTGGGGTGATGTTTGGAGAAGTTGGAGCCGTGTGTAAGGGTCGGGGTCCGGGTCAAGAAATCGGTAAGATGAGGTCGGGTTCGGTTGTGTTTTAGCGAAGAGGAACACCGTTTCATTAAACGTTACATGACAGGCAATAAAAATCTTACGAGTAACCAAGTCCAAACACTTATATCCACGATGATTTGACGGATAGCCGATAAATACACAAGGAGTAGCACGAGGGGGCCAATTTGTGTATAGTAGTGGGGGGTATGTGGGGATAACAAAGACATCCAAAAGTCCGGAGAGTATCATAGGACGGGACTCGTTTGTATAGACGAGAGGTGGGCGAGTCATAATGGTTGGCTTTGCTAGGTAGGATATTATGAATGTAGGTTGTCATGGCAAGGGCGTGGTGCCACATAGTGGGAGGCATGTGAGCATGAATAAGGAGGGTGCGAATAGTGTTATTTATGGTTCGGATTTTGCGTTCCGCCTTCCCATTTTGAGGGGAAGTGTGGGGACATGAAAACTGAAATAAAAGACCACGAGACGCAAAAAATTTGTGGAGAGGGGAATTATTGAACTCACGACCATTGTCACATTGTAATGTTTTTATGGGTAGATTAAATTGGGTTTTAATCATTTCATAAAATGTGGAAAATATTTGTGTGACTAGGGATTTATTTGTGAGAGGGAAGGTCTACAAAAATTTAGTATAATCGTCAAGGAATAAAATATAGTAGCGGTGATTAAGTGTACTCAAAATAGGTGACGTCCATAAATCTGTATGCATAATATCAAAAGGTAACAAAGTACTGGATAAAGAATCATGAAATGGTAGTTTAATGTGTTTTCCTAATTGACAAGAATGACAAACAACAAATTTATTAATGGGACGACAAGCAATGTTTTTGTGAGCACACAAGGAATTAAAAATGTCGGAGCCGGGATATCCTAGGTGTTCGTGCCAAGTGGGGGCGTCAATGGCAGTGAGGGCTTGGGCGTGGGCTGATGATGGAGAAGGTGACGCAGGGTGAAGAGGGTAGAGATCCCCCGTGCTATTACTCCTCATAATCGGCGTCCCCGTCTTGAGATCCTTCACAGTAAAACCGAGGGGGTCAAATTCAACAGATACAAGGTTATCACTAGTAAATTTTCGTACGGATACCAAGTTTTTAATTATGTTGGGAACATGAAGCACATTGTTTAAAGTGAGGGATTGGTTAGGAGGGGGGAGGGACATAGCACCACGACCGACAATAGGAATCAAATGACCATTTCTGACTACTATGTGACGATTGCTACTTAATTTAGAATAAGATGAGAGATTACCATTATTGGATGTCATGTGTGACGACGCACCCGTGTCCATATAATAGGCATCATCCGGCTGTTGAAGCGATAAGGATTGCATAACCGCAACGATATCCGTAGGGACAATGCTTCCTGAGTCCCACCCGTAGTCCCTGGTTGCGCAATAAAAGCCTGATTAGGGCGCGGTCCAAGCATACCTGGTGCACGAGACGAAGGGGGAGACGTCCAGCCGGCTGTGGGATATGGGCAGGGTGGTATAGTCCACCTTTGCTGCTGCGGTGCCTGCCAAGGTGACAGGGGAACCAACGTCCACGTTCCTGGTTGCTGCTGATTCCCACGGCTACCGCCATTACCACCCGATTGCTGACTGTTCGAGGACCCACCATGACCATTCTTCCCGTGATTGTGCCTGCGATAATTACGGCCACCTTTCCCCTTATTCGAATTTGACGACCCATCCTTGTTGTTGGAGTTGGATCGTGAATCAGAATCGGAGGCGGAGGCGTTTGTGTGAGAGACATGGAGAGCAGTGGCATTCAAACCCGAGACATTAGCACGACGTTTCTCCTCGAGTGATAGCATGGAGCGAGCCTTATAAAAGGATGGGAGAGGGTCACGCTGTTGAATAATAGACGTTATCCCATCATACCCATCGGAAACCTTGGTAACCATTTGAAGAACAAGGCGAGTGTTAGAGACCGGAGCACCAACATTAGCGAGTTGGTCAGCGATCATCTTGAGGGTCTGACAATAAGACGATACGTCGGGGTAGTTATCCATGTGGATACTAGAGAACTGTTGCTCCAATAACACGGCGCGAGAATGTTGATTATCAACAAAAATATCCTTGAGACGGTCCCACGCGGCTTGAGCCGTGGCACCCGGTTCAAGTATAGTGTGAAGAAGATCAAGTGAGATAGTACTATAGATCCATTGTTTAACGATTGCGTCGAGACGTGTCCATTGAGCGTCTTTGTTGATCACAGCGTCCTTAGGAGGAGCGATATGATCGATTACGTCAAACGCACAGGCAATGTTGAGGAAGAGTTCTACCCATGACGCATAGTGGACGTTTTCGGACTCGAGGGTTATTTGGACATAGTTTTTGATATTGGATACGGAATAGGCCGGGTGAAAGGGAGCTTTGTTGGGGACAGTATCGTTTGCCATGGCTGCGAGGTGAAGGGAAGACGAAGAAGACAGAGAATAGCGGAAGATTTTGGGGATTGATTTAGGGTTGATACCATATAAGAAATGTATTTCCCTTTAATCATTCTATTGATTAGCATATCAATATATACATGAGGTTGGTTACAGAATATAACAATCACAACCTACAAATATGGAAACAACATCCTAATTATTTGTACCTAATAATATTTACTAAAAATACAAAAGGAGAATATACATAAGTATATTCTAATATATATAACCCTAACCCAATTCAGATAACTGAGACCGTTTAGGTCGCCATTGAGACCGCGTCATAGTCGTTCGAAGCGGCTAACAGAGTTACGGCACAGATCCAACACCACCAACACACATATTCTACATCTATAGCCGGTCAGTGGTCACATATTACAGTTGTAAATTAGGTATACCGTTGATTAATTTTTTCGTCTCAATCATTTGTTTTAATCAATTATTGAACAAATAATTGAGACGGAGGTAATAATAAATACGGTCTCACAAACCGTTCTTATTTAAAATAACATGTGATTTTTATTGTCCTTTGACTTATTTTTACCTTATTGAGGTCAAGTAGAGAAGGCCTAAGCTCATGCATAGACAAGTTAACAAGTTATAACTAATACTCAGTATAATGGCAACACACAACATTTCTCCTTCTCTCCCAAAAAAAACCCTAGCCTCCATTGAAAAAAGTTTGGGGCTACCACCAATTAATGGTGGTAAGCCCCTAATTTCTTAATCAATTATTAAAAATCTAATATATATTATGAATTATAATAGTTTTCTATCACAAATAATTGTCCTCTCCTCCTGTGAGAGTTTTGTTCTCATCTATTGATGGGGGTTATCTCTCAATATGAGAGCTTCCAGATCTCTAATAGTTCAGAGGATTCAGAGGATGCAGAAGATCAATACCGTAAAGACTCGTTATATGGTACTATACATGTTGTCAGATTGCCGGTTACAATCAATTAGCTCTGATGAAACTGATTCTCGTCAAAACTTTAGAAGATTCGAAGACCCTCTTGTGAAAGACTGTATAATCAAACAGCGATAAGGTAGAAGATGTGCAGAAGCGAAGCAAATTAAGTTTAGAGATCTTTGTTTAAATGAGAATTTGTTTTATTCGATTTTTACCGCTATATATCCGATCGAACTTGATATATGTTGTAGATGTCGTACGACTTTCAATTAATGAAATGATCTTTTGCTCAAAAAAAACTTAGAAGGCGTTTGGTTAAGGGTCTAAAAGAAAGGGAAATAGAATTAACATAAATGATTCTCTTTGTTTGTGTTTGTTTGATACAAATAAAGGGAATAAGATCACCTCCCTTACCCTCAAAGACCTCTACATTGATACCCCTCACCCCCCAGGGTAACACATTCCATTCTATCCCACTATTTCTACCACCACTCTTCCCTAACATTAACTACCACTGTTGACTTTTAGACCCATTTCCCACCACTGTCGCCTACCACCAACTGTACGTCGGCACCGACGACCCCCACCATTACCGACCACTGTCGCCGACCCGACACCTCTTCTCCACCTCACGCACATAAACCTCATGCACATATCCTACTTCATCGCCGGTGGTGGTTATCTACGCCGAACACCATCAAACCACCAACACAAGTATAAAAACCGGCGGCCCCACCCCTAAACCCCTCCCCCAACTAAGAAAACCTCCCCCACCGTCGTACTCACCAGAATCTAGTGTTTTTGGGGGTCGAGGAGGGTGTTTCCGGTTAAGGAAGAGGATCTTAGGGGTGGGGTGTCGATTTCTATGGTTGACCTAGTGAATCGACGATGGTAGGGTCACGGTAGAGAGGCCGGCGCTGGCGACGGAGTGCCGTGGGCGTCGTCGTTGATGGTGTTCGTAGTGGTGGTTTATGTGGGGTTGGTTGGTTTATTAGCAAAGTATTCATTTTTGTTTTATTTACTAACCAAACAACTTCATAAATCAAAGAGAATTTGAGTCCTTTCATTCTCCTCCTTCCCCTTTCTTGATTTCATTCCCTTACCCTTTCCCGGACCAAACGCCCCCTTAATTGATAGTACACCTCTTGTAGCAAGAAACATTGAATGTGTACAATGATACATTTAAAATAAACTAAGTTAGATTAAGAATCATAACCCAAGATCTAAAATATAATGTTAATATTGGAGTATTGACCTTTATAAATCTAAAAAAAAAAAAAAGTACAAAAATTTAGAGTTGAAGTGTGCAAATTATCACACGTTCACACTTAGCCTATGTAACCAATTTGTGTGCAACATAATTTTGAGTTCAAGTATGAATTAAAAAAGAAACATACTAAAAATCTCGCCGACCACAATCTCCATGAGGTGATTAACATACCTCTTTTGTGCATATCTACCGTTTAACCCAAAATAGTCGTTTATACTCACTTGTAATTGCAATTTTATGGTACTTTCGGCGTTTAACGCGATAACTATAACATGATTTAAACCCGTAAAATAGTAATAGTAATCTTACCTAAATTTCAACTCAGTCTTTATTTGCCACTCTAACTCAATCCACTTTATTAAACCAACAACCACAGTGCTGAGTTGTCAGCCTGTGGTTGAAAGTTCATATTTTTATTTTTGTTTTTATTTTTCTGTATAAGGGCCTCACATGATCAATTCACATTTGTTTAGAAGAATAAATTTGCTACTGCCTTATATTTCACATTATTAATTTGATTAATATTAACAAATATTTATTGTTAACTCGCTTATGAA